>AJMS01010099.1:0-13409 GCA_000263175.2 Phaeosphaeriaceae sp. UM 1110
AGCCGTCCAGACAAAGTGTTCTCCATCAACAACAGCGAGGCGCATAAGCGGTTGACCATACTGGAAGGCGCTGGCTTGGTCTTCCTTCAGATACGCCTCGAGGTTTGTTGCGGTCTGCCAATCGACTGGGCACTTGGTAACAACTTGAAGGTTGCCAGATTCGGTGGATACAATCCTGGTACGGAGTATGGCTTCCCTGTCGACAATCACAGCCCATGCCTCACGGAAGCGAGGTAAATCGAAGTCTTGTGGCAGACGAAACACCTTTTGTGCAACATAGGCACCTATTTTCCTCAAACCTAGGGCCATCATGCCTTCTTGCAGGGCAGAGGTCGGGTAAATATCCTCAATCTCAGTAGAGGCGATGTTACACTGTGATGCAGCTTCAGCAATTGCTTGGGTTTTGGTCTGTTCGTCGAGAAGGGCAAAAGCGTCGATGTCCTTAGCGGACACATCCTCTTGAGACATTTCTATCACTCCCGCCAATTCACTCAAGATGGGGTACTTGAAGATGTCTGCAACACGAATGGCGATCTGTATGTAAGTCAGTACCGTCGTTCATAGGCCTTCCTCGGGTGAATACGGCTTACATTGTGCTTGCGTGCGGCAGCAACCATCTTCATGCCACCAACACTGTCGCCACCAAGTCCGAAGAAGTTGTCGTCACGGTTGATTGTGGCAGCATCGAGGCTAAGAGTATCCGCGAAAAGGCTCTGAAGAGTGCTCTCCATAGCGGTGTGAGGCTGGTCAGCTGAGGCGGATCGCAGCATATAGTGCGATACCTGCGCCTTGTCGAAGCCAGCAACGATTTGCCTCAGTACCGGGCGAGCGAGCTTGCCAGACGTCGTATATGGGATGCTGAATACAGGTACGAAGAGCGAAGGGATCATGTAAAAAGGCAGCACCTTCGCCAAAGAAGTCTGGAGATCTTTCAAAACTCGGCGAAGGTCCTCGTCGATCTCGAATGTCGAATCCTCACTGTTTTGCTTGTACTTGACAAAATCTGGGTTAGTAAGAAAGCCAACAATTGTCTTACTTTTTGTGTGTTCTTCAATGGCCACCGCATCGACGACCATTGAGTAACCGTCGGGCAGGAGCAGCTGCGCCTGATACATAATCTCATCGAGCTCCACGCGCTGCCCGTTGATCTTGACCTGTGCATCTCGGCGACCAACTATGGTGATACTGCCGTCAGTGTTGAGACATCCAATGTCACCACTCTTGTAAAAGCGGCGCGGCAACATTGCGTTGGTATCAGGGAAGTCGGCAACCCATGCAGGGCTCTCGATGAAAGCTGCAGCTGTCTTTTCAGGCTCCTTAAGGTACCCACGCGCGAGCAATGGACCTTCGATCAGGATCTCACCAGCGCAGCCCATGGGTACGAGACGATTGTGATCCTGGTCGTTCACGATCCATACATGAGTGCCGTAAGCAGGACCGATGTTCGATGCTGGAGAAGTGCGAGACAAGCGAACACTACCTGTCTGGTTGACTGTGGTCTCAGCAGGACCGTACAAGTTGTGGAGTTGAACGTGGTCTGCCCATCTTTCAATAACATCGCGGTTGAGTGGCTCCCCACCGTTGTTCAAGCGTCGCATCGATGGCACATCCTTCGGATTGAGCATGCCGCTGACAGTAGCCGTGAGATCTGCCCAGTTGGCTCGTGTGCGGTTGATACCGCTGGCCAGATCGTTCATGCGCTCGTCATCTGAAATAACGCAGATGGAGCCACCGAATACCAGAGTTGTGACTATATCCTGCAAGCTGACATCGAAGTTGTAAGCCGCAAATTGCAGGGCACGAGTGTGTGGGCCGAAGTCCAGCACTGGGCCCATTGCCGCGCTGCAAGTCCGCATGTTCCTGTGCTCCAAGACAATACCCTTCGGTTTACCAGTCGTCCCACTCGTGAAGACGACGAAGCAAGCATTCTCAGGCTTAACAAAGGTGCATGCAGGCCCAGCGGCGACTGGCAGTGCAGCAATGGTTTCCGCGTTGACTGGAAAGACAGCTTTTAGGTGCGGGATCGCCGCAAAAAGCTGCGCATTTTTGGTCGATGTGAGAATGATAGTCGATTCGGTCTGCTGGATGAGGCCCTCAATTCGATCGATTGGGTGGTTGGGGTCGAATGCGACACCAGCAGCACCAGCCTTGAGGATTGCAAGTATTGAGACGATAGCCCATGCAGACTTCTCG
The DNA here is from genome assembly GCA_000263175.2 of Phaeosphaeriaceae sp. UM 1110. Taxonomy (NCBI): domain Eukaryota; kingdom Fungi; phylum Ascomycota; class Dothideomycetes; order Pleosporales; family Phaeosphaeriaceae; species Phaeosphaeriaceae sp. UM 1110. The sequence continues at coordinate 2,194 of AJMS01010099.1, forward strand.
AAAACATACGGTACGATAGTCTCGGGAGTAACACCCAGTGAAACAAGATGGTGCGAGAGACAAGTCGCCTGTTCGTTGAGTTGATAATATGTCCAACTGCCTTCATACGAACAGATAGCCTCAACATTGGGGGTTGCAGCTGCTTGAGCTTCGATAGCATGATGGACACACTCGTTGATGTATTGTGGGTAAATTGCCGTGATGTTGCGAAGCTGCTGAATCTGCAAAGGAGAGACAAGGTCGACGCTGCCAATCTGCTTGTTAGTTTGCTGCAAGATAGCCTTGAAGGCTTCAGAAAGCGTCGCTCCAATGTTCCTCGCCTGAGTAATGGTGAAGTCGGACGTCCAGAACTGAAGAGTGACATCAACCTTCGTCTCGGTGACACCCACATCTAGTGAAAGAGCATATTCCGTTGGATCGTAGCCCTTAATGGCTTCTACAGCGATACTGGAGTCTGTGATCAGCTCATGATCGGTCTCGCGATGGAACGATATGATAGTGTTGAACAAGGGCTGGCTGCCCAGCTTGAGAGCATGATGGATCTCAGCAAGTCCACAGTGCTGGTTTGGCAGCGTCTTGATGAGGTCATCAGCGACCTTCTCTAGAGCTGCCTCCAGACTAATCGAGTCGTCAAGAAACATACGGCTCACGAGCATGGTGATGAAAGCACCAACTCCTTGTTCAATGCCGTCTAGAGGTGCGTCGCGTCCTGAAGATAGGTAGCCAAAGCAAACATCCTCGGTGCCGATGTATTGTTTCAGCACCAATCCCCAGGCAAGCTGGAAGACGTTAACAAGAGTAACATTCTTCTCGTTGCAGAATGTTGTGAGCTCGGAAGCGGTCATGCCAATATCAATCGTGGCCGTTTCCAGCTTTCGCGCATCATCGACAGCATCCTCCCAATGAGCCATGAGAGGGAAGAAGCTGGGGTTGACGTCGACGAGATACTCCCTCCAGAAGTCAGTAGCAAGGCTGAGGGGCCTCTCAATGATGTGTCGGATGTAGTTCTCGAAGACGAATCCCGGGCGGTCGGTCAAGCGCCCATCGTAGGCCATGATGAAATCTCCCATGATATTTGCAATAGAAGAACCATCGATGATGGCATGGTTGATCTCGAGCTTGCAAATGGCCATTGTCTCCGAAACCTGACAGATGGTGAAGCGGTGCAGTACTTCGCCAGGACGAAAGGCCAGTTTGCCGCGCCCACTGAATACTCTGTCGACTTCGGTCTCGGAGCACTTCTTTACAAGTATTCCAGCATCAATGCTCTTCAACGAGACTTGATCGTACAGTCCGGCTTGGCTCACACTCTCAATGAAGACAGTGCGGAGGGAAGAGTGACGCTGCACGACCTGGGACCAACCAGACTCCAGGGCAACCATGTTCAGTATTTCGGATGGGTCGCGAGTTCGAACTTTGAGTGTGTGGTTGTACTCGTAAGCTCCCTGTGACCCTTCACGGACCTGGCTGATAAGCAGACCGTGTTGCATAGGGGAGGAAGGATATACACTCTCGACGCATGCGACGTCGGTAATTCCAATTTTAGGCAACTTGGAGGTCACAAGTGCATCCAACTCGTCATAATTGAGCTTCAGCAATGGGTAATCCGCCAAAGTTGGTTCTTGCTGACGCGTTTGAAGTTGATCGAGAGCTTCCACGACGCAAGCTTGAGCGTTGCGCATCCATGCCTGGATATGATTTTGGTTCTTCATGTGCTTGTTGAATACGAACAACAATTGCATCTGACCTTGTAGAACCTCCGCCGTGATTTCAACAAGCGCAAAGCGAGGGGCTTCCTTTCCAACGTCTTCGAAGATAGCCTGGTATCCGGGGACCTGGGTGAGCAGAGCATCGGCACGTTCCATCTGCTGGTACAGACCGAGGTAGTCAAACGAAAGCTCAACATGATCATGCGCGCCGAATTTCGCGATTCCAGCTTCGTTTAGATAGCGTGATGCAAAGTATGGTCGACCATTCGCAGGTACGCTGTGACGCACGTCTTTGGCTCGCTTGACGACATCGAGAATGCCAAACTGCTTCTGCATGTTGACATACAAGGGATACATGGTGGTGAACCATCCCACAGTGCCTGAGATATCGAGATCGTCGTCCCAAGGCTCGCGGCCATGACCCTCACGGAACAGAGCGGGCACAGCGCGGTCGCTGAATGTTTGGCCGAAGGAATAGACAAGAGAAGCCAGCAGAATGTCAATGGGCTCAGTGTTGTAAGCAGAGTGGCAAGAGCCTTCGAGGAGCTCCTTGGTCTGCGCCACATCGAACTTCATGATGACCTCTTCTGTATCACACATGCGGTTTGGCTTCGTCGACATGTTCCAGTAGTCAAAGTCCGGTGCAGGTATGTCGTAGGGCAAAACGGTGGCAATATCCATTGCCTTTGCGTGCTCCGTCTGCAACTTCAACCAGTTCTGGAAAGGAATCGGTTTTGCTGCAGTGAGTGATCCGACTGTCAGCACCTCTTCGAGGTCTCGTAGGATGATACGCCATGAGACTAAGTCGATCATGACATGGTGCGCGACGAGAAAAAGATACTGTCCCTTAGTAGAAGTGTTGAACAATGCTACAGCAAAGATCGGGCCGTTGCGAGTGTCCAAAGATGTTTGCAACTCAGCCATCATTGGGTAGGCATCGTCGACCGATGCAATGTCGAATGGTTTGAAGCTGAATGAGTCCTCAACCTTCGAGGGAACAGTCTGGGTCCAATGACCATTCTTTTGTGAGAACCGGACACGCAGCATCGAGTGCCGCGTGACCACCGCCTCGAGGGCTTTCGCAACATTTGCAGCGCTGACTGGTCGCTGCACCGTGAGAAAGAAGCTCTGATTGAAGCGTGTCTGACACGAATCATCGATCTCGGCAGGGATGATGTCGAAATACATACGCTGAACAGGTGAGAGCTCAAAAGCCTCGTCGAATGCTTCTTCAGTAGAGTAGGTACTCTCGCTGGCTGATTTCACGCAGCTCAAAAGCTCTTTTACAGACTTGCTACGAAGGATGTCCTTCACACTGACTGCCAGACCTTCGCTGCGACACCTTGACATCACCTGCATGGCAGTGATGCTGTCGCCGCCGAGACTCAAGAAAGACTTGGCGAGGCTGATGCTGGAAGCAGGCAGGTTCAGTACAGTAGCAATAATGCCACGAAGCTTTTCTTCGTTGTTATCTGCGCCCTCATTCTCGGGTACTTCGTCATACTCAATGCCAACCACCTGACGGTACAAGTCGGTATCGGCCTCGGTTGCCCATGTGCTGACAAGCGAGCGATTGAGCTTTCCAGAAAGTAGAAGGGGAAATCGTTCAAGAACAATCCAGGTCTCAGGAACCATATATTCCGGGACCTTTGACGCAAGATGTTCACGAATTGATGTCAAGCGTGACGTGATCTCATTACCATGGAGATTTGGATGCATATGGACGGCGGACTCCACGCTCTCGGAGGTTTCAACGAGGAAGTCCTTCAGCGACACCAGGGCAACGAGGCGGTTGCCGAACGATCCCTCCTTCGGTAGGATCACCATCTGATGACGAACTTGCGAATGCGTGCCGATGTTGTGCTCGATCTCACCCAACTCGATACGAAGGCCGCGCAGTTTCACCTGGGTGTCCTTCCTTCCGACAAAGTGGATCGACCCATCTGGCAGGAACTTGGCCAGGTCGCCAGTTTTGTAGAACCTTCTGTTCTCTCCGGTCTTAGTAGTAGTTCCCCAAGCAGGTCGCTCGATAAAGACTTCATCTGTTTTCTCCTTGTTCTTCAGATAGCCGCGGGCAAGGATCGGACCTTCAATGAGAAGCTCTCCAACCTCGCCAGGAGCGAGCAGTATGTCGTGATCCTCGGCATCTACAACCCAACAAACACCGCCGACCGGGAATCCGATGTTCGCAGGGTCAGCTTCGGGAGTCATTTCCGTATTTCCAGTTGCGGCGACAGAGCATTCACTGGGTCCATAACCGTTGATGAGCTGTATTTCGCCAGCCCAGGTCTCAACGTCAATCTTCGAAAGAGGCTCACCACCCAGAGCCAGTGTCTTCAGCGTAGGTACCATACTTGGAGCCATGAGCTTGACCAATGAAGGCGTCATGAAAGTCCAGGTAATCTTGTATTCATTGACAATGAAAGCTGGTCCATTTGCCATCAATGCCATGTCGGGAGTGCAAATGCATGACCCATGTACAAGCGCGGTGAGAATTTCCAGCATGCTTACATCGAAGCAATAGGAAGCAAGTTGCAGTATGCGGGTGGTGTGGCCAATTGCTGCACGCTCAGCGTGTCGTATTGAGCCACTGAGGAATGCTCGGTTCTCGATGAGGCAACCTTTCGGGTTGCCCGTAGATCCAGATGTGAAGATGACATAGAGGAGATTTGACGGCGATACGGAGGTTTTTGGTGCGATTTCTTGCTCACTCAGATTTTTGACGCTGTCCTCGGCGAGAATGAAGGTTGGAGGAAAGCCTGATTCGTAGAGTTGAGCTTGCGACGGCGAGCTGATAATCACTTTCGCCTCCACCTGTGAAGTAATGTATTGTCTTCGATCAACTGGATGCGACGGGTCCAAGAAGACAAAGGCAGCTCCGGCCTTCAAGACTGCAAGAATGCCGACAATTGCCCACCGCGACTTCTCAAAGCATAGTGGGACAACATCTTCTGGTCGCACACCCAGGTCGACCAAGTAGTGAGCAACACGATTCGCTGTAGCATCGAGTTCGGCGTAAGTCCAGGTGCCATCGTGTGCATCAACAGCGAGTGCGTCAGGTCGCAATTTCACCTGCTTTGTGACAAGATCCTGCACGGTCTCGTCAATGTATGTGGGAACATTCTCGTTCCAAGCCCAAACGGCATCAATACCAGAGACAGAGCCCATCTTCAGGTATATGTGTTATATGTGTAGTGCTGCTCGCATCGGTCAGTTGATACTTCATAGGCAGCGAAGGACATTCTTACAATCTATTAATTAGTAGTCTAGGAAGGAGTCCGAGCAAAATTTATTGCTGCGATCGAATAGTTCCTGGGATCTAAGCTGACGTCTATGTGGGAGTCGCGATCTGAGTCTATAGGGATATAATGTTAAGGATCGTTTCGGACAAGGGGGGTTTGAACGACTGGAGTGCGATGATGTATTATCGTTGAGTTCTTGGACGTAATATGCAGACGTGCTGAAATTGCAAAAGTGCGATACTTGCAAGACTCTGATCTATACATGTCGGTAAATCTACACTGGCTCAAACGAGGAGATAGAGTGGATACCACCACTGCCATCCTCCGAATGAGTCGTGGGAGACATCAGGCCAGTAACGGGAACCAATTGACCATTCATGATGCATCGTGAACACGACTAGAGGCCCCGAAGAAGTCTAAAGTTTTCGCTTCCCCCGACTGCCACGAGGGGAATGCAGAGAGGCGCTGAGCACTAGTATCGTGGAAACGCCGGCGGACGCAATTCACGCGCCTCATTGAATATTTTCCGAGGCTATGGAGGGATGCGCTAGACGTTCGTCTGTTCCAGCGGGAGAGGAGGTTCCCGATCTGTTAGGCGTGAGATGGATAGAGGTAGCGTGGAGAACATGACGCGAAGATGTCGCTAATCGAAGTCCGATCCTGCCAAGCCCGACACTACGTAAACAATCGTTCTTTACCGTGATCATCTCAAAAATTACAGCCACAGTAAAACGAGGGGCGTCAGCCTGTGCGAACCCCTGTCTAGCTTTCGTCCCATGTTGAGCGGAACGCACTGGCCTGCCTGCACAGCGTCTCCTCCTCCGCCCTCTCTACCAACCTTGCACCTGGCCACTGTGCATGCGTGACCATGATTAAACCCTTCTTGCGCGTTTACTATGCACGCTCTAGCAGGCGCAAAGAAAGTCTCGCGTCCCAAGTCCATCTTCCCAAGCCTATCAGTGAAGAGCGATGTGCAGCCTCCAAGGCCGACTTATCGGACAACGGTAACAGAAGGCATCACAGTAGCCATGTGGTCAACGCAAGCCTGTGCATATAGTCCAAGTACAAAGAAAGCTCAATATCGCTCCCTGTATTTCATGCCGTGTGCAACATCCCCAGCCTCGAGACACAACATAGTCTGCCACAGCCTGCTCCGCAGCAAACCCAGGGTGCCGCGCCGCAAATGAACGAGCTGACCAATTAGCATCGACCTTCGCCCGACCCACCACCACCATTCCACTCATTGAGGAACGTGTATAAGACTACACTTGCCCGCCTTACTACGAAAGACAGACTTCACATTTTCTCGACTTCTCTTTGCCTCTGACTTTACCAAGTCTTAACCTTGTCGAATAACACTGCCATCCACAGGCAATACAATTCATCAACTTCAGTATCATGAATTCCCTATCCCACCTGGTTGTCAGGGCGCTCGACCCCAATGGCATCGACCCTGACAACATTGAAACGAACTCCACGAACCCTCAGTACATCGGTATGGCAAGACGATACTGCCATGTTGGCGAGTGCCCAGAATCCTGGCAGACTATCGACTACCGACCCACTATCCCTGGCAATGTCATCTACATGCTTTGCTTCTTCGCGCTGTTTGGTGCACAGATATGGTTCGGCATCCGCACTCGAACATGGTCTTTCATGGGAACTATGTGCGCTGGTATTTTAGGAGAGATTGTTGGCTACATTGGCCGCATTATGCTCAACTTGAACCCATTCATCATGAACAACTTCCTTGTGTAAGTCTCCGTATTTGACTAACATCACCTGCTTTGGCTAATGAACATACAGAAACTTGATCCCCTTGACGCTGGCCCCTGCGCTTCTCACCGCTGGTATTTATCTTTGCCTTGGCCGTGTAATTGTTGCCATTGGCAGCGATAATTCTCGCCTGAAGCCTAAGATGTATACTTACGTCTTTGTTGGCTGCGATTTGCTCTCTCTTATCCTTCAGGGTGTCGGTGGTGGCATGGCCGCTACAGGAAAGGATGCCGCTGGATCTCAGCGTGGTGTCAACATCATGATTGCTGGTCTTATCTCGCAGGTCATCACCATGTCTGGCTTCCTCATTCTGTGGGGAGACTTCGTTCTTCGCACTCGCCGTGCTAGGCTCTCCGGCTCCCTCGCCCGCACTCAGCCTCCGCTATACGACCAGCTTCGCACCTTCAAGACTTTCGCGCTCTTCCAATGGGCATTGTTCGCTGCTACTGTCCTCATCTTTGTTCGTTGCATCTACCGTGTTGCTGAACTCTGGGACGGATTCAGTGGACATCTTGCCAACGACGAAGTCACCTTCATGATCTTCGAGGGTCCTATGATCATCCTCGCAGTCACTGCCATCACCGCCTTCCACCCAGGTCGTGTCTTTGGAGACCTCTGGATCCCTGCTGGGAAGGGTGTCAGGTCCATGGGCAAGCTCGCTGTCGAGGACAACGAGGGCTCAGTTCAGCTTACTGAGACCGAGTGGAACAGCACCGCATACCAGCGTGTTGACCAGCCCAGCAACGTTGTCTGAGGTTTAAGTGCAGCTCTGTTCGCCAGAACATCTGAGGAGAAAGGGCATGAAAAGATCATGCGCCACTTTTGAGGCACAACAGGACGTGCCGAAACGACTGGCGGAGAACGGTTAGACTTGGTCATCTCAGTATTGGCGCACGATAAGAGATTTGCAGTGCGCAATTTTTGCGGTGTATGATATGGCTTCACAGCCCATGGTGCTTTCAATTATTCAGATCTAAAATCGTAGATACCCTACAAGAACAATTTTCACTGAACTTGATCTTCTTCGTGTCTGCTAGACCCTGCATCCTCCTTGCCTGCTCCGGAAACAAACCACGCCGCACACCTACTTACGCCTTGTGAAATTCAACAACGCGCCTTAAAACCACGCTCCTCTCCATTCGCGAATCTGGCGCCGCGATGCACCCCGCATCTTTCACCAGCAAATTTCGCGTAGAGTCACCAGCTTGTTCGCAACCTTCTACAATCTTAGGCTAGATCGCCTTGCATTTCGTCCTCCAGAAGCCACATCGTATAACAAGCGGTCAACTGTTGTTCATGTGCAACTGATCCCTCAGCCCTTATCTCGACGATCTTTGTCCAGTTTTCAAAGTCGGTCGCCGGCGCAAGACGCAGCTTAGAGGCACAGCAATACAACCTAAGATCGCGGGCGCCCTCAGCCATTGATATCACGATGTATCTGTCCACATCCAACTAATCACCGTTTAATTGCGACTAGCTTCTCCAAATCTGAGGCTTTCATGTCGCACAACGGCGCGGAAGCGAGTGCTAAATTTACCTCGCCGATCTCTAACCACGACGGAGATTATCGACCCAACTATGAGGATAGCTTTATGTCCAAATGAAAAAAAAAAAGGGTGGTGTGGGCACGGTGTGGGCGCAAGGCTGAAGCGTGGTGGGACTGCGCCTTGATGATCCGTGTCACTCAGATTGTACGATCTGGCCTATCAGAGGAGAGGAAGGGGAATGCAAGGGTCGAGGATCGCTTTGAGCCACCAACAGGGTAGTGAGAATTCTATCGGGCCGGAAGAGACCTTGGTGGACTGGCATATAAGCATGGGTCTTGGAGTTGTAAGCATCATGTTTTGTTAATTCAGGCGTGTTAATTCAGGCGTGCTAGATTCGCGAAGTCTCAAATTCCGCTCCACTCCACCCCTGGCTGACACAAGCGCAGAAAGTTTGGCCTCATGCCATTGTCCTCCCCAACTTGCTGTCCTTCCTTGCCTCTCTTCACTTGTTAGAAAAGCTCGACAAGCTCTTTGCGGTATCAAAGTTTCAAATTCCGATCGAAACTGATGCCCATCGCCAGATTGGAGTCAGATGGAAGTTTGTTCATCTTCGTATCTCTCAAAGCGGCAGCCATAAGCCTTCACTGAGTCCCGGCCGAATGGCCAGCAATGCGGTCAACCGTATTCTTATTCGTTCTTATGATTAGTTGACTTGCTCCAGGCTCAGACTCCCAGCTGCTTGCCTATCCAAGACTGAGGAAACGAGCGCCTCATGCTCAACACAAGTACGCAGAAGGAGACGGTGATAAAGGTCGACATCGCGAGTATGCCAATTATTGGGATTATTACGTAGATGGTCAGGAACCACTTGCGGAAAATGGCGAACGGAGCCAATGCGCGACACTCTGAGGCGGGAGCAGAGATCGGAGGGACCGCAGTGATAGACCATAAGAACATCAATGCAAACCCGATGAAAATGAGCGAGACCATGACGATGGTGGTAGCAATGAATGCCGCCTTGACCCAAAAGCCCCAGAGGATTGTAGCGAATTCGTGGAAGCCCAGGCGGTCTCGATGTAGTGCATCAAGAGCTGCGATCAACTTTTGTCCCTCCTTGTCATTGGCGATGGTTATGTGGATAAGCTCTTGGTAGTAATTGAACCACTTGTGGTTGCATGCCCATTCCAGCAATGATATTGAAGACGTTGGTCGCAGGAGAGAGTGGTTCCAGTACGGGCAAGTATGTGGGTGATGTCCGATCCAGTCGCGGAAACAGTCGGCGCCTTTGGTATGGTTGCAGCTCCTAAGACGAATTGCGCGCTCCTCAATGAATGGCTCCCTGCATACTATGCACACATCATCGGAACCAGGTTCGATGTCGTTGTGGGGATAGAGATGGGGTCCGCAGAAATGACCGCCGAGATGTGGTCCATGGTGTTGATGCAGTTGGGTAGATTTCGTACTTCTTGTGCTACGAGTGCGGGTGGTACATAGCTGATTTGAAGAGCCAAGGTTCTTATAAACGCAATCGAGAATGGATCAGAGTGAAAGGTAGCCATGAAAACAGGAAGAGTGAAAGACAAGCTGCTTAGTAGTTTTGCAGCCCAAGGTTTTTACCTTGATTGCGGCGCAAAGGGCGAACACATCTTCATTCTTGACGAAAAAAGCTTCTCATGTTTGTAAATCAACAAAATATCAATACTGAGCATGTGACCACATCTTCAAGAAAAGGTGAAATGCCACAATTAAGATGAAGAGGTTCGAAAACGTCCATGGATCCACTATCGCGCTGTCTTTTTGTCGATGGAATTAAGGTAACGAGAATATCATCGTCAAGCTCTGTCATTGAATCGATGCCAAAATTAATGCAAAGACATATATCATCTTCTTGCTCTATGATGGCAGCCACTGGAAAGCTCCAGCCACGCCTTGAATAAGCTCTAGCTGGGATGCATTAGACTACAGAATTTAAAACAAGAAGTCGTCAAGAGTGGTCGCTGGGCTACGATGGAAGGAATGACGGCGTGTAAAAGTTAAAGAAGGACATGGGAACATCAATATTTGACAAGATTACATGGTGACTTGATTCGTTCGATTCTAAGTACAGTGTTGCACGGCTTTGGTATCTTTAAGTCCTAGACCTTTTGTTCGATGAAGTGAAGCCGGACCTGACAGCTCATCATAAATCTTGTCGCACCCCGCCTTACCAAAGAAGCATCACTCGGGGCTCAAGCCCTCTTCTTCTTCCCACCCTGTTCCAAGGAGCACCACAAAACAGAACCTATTATAGCCATGAAAGTTGCGTTCTGTACTCCGCCAAGTACAATAAGCCCTGTTGCGACGAAAAGGAGGGCCTTCAGGCATTGAGACGATGAGAGCACGATGCCGGTGAAATACGGTCCAATGAGCCCGTAAACTAGCCACAGCAAGATAACTGCTGTGCACAAGCACACCCCAGCAACAGCGAGCTGCAGTAGTGTTAAAAGCCCTGATGTAAGGCTGTAAGTATAGAGTATCGTCACTATGCTGCTCGGCTTAAGACTATCCGCGTGCAGTGCATCAAGTGCTGTCTGCAAGTCGTTCATCCACTGACCTTCAGGGCCGGAAATCATCGCAATTATTTCATGGACCTGATTTTCTGTATCCACGAATGCATTGCTGTTGCATAATCTCTCCGAGGTGGATGCCTCCTTTGGCAGGCGTGGGAGTGCGTGTGTCCAATAAGGGCATGTGTCTGGTTGACGGCGGATCCAGTCGCAGAAACAATTCAAGCCAACAGTGTGGCCGCAGTCGAGGAGTTGAATAGCAGGCTCGTCTGTGAACGGCTCTCTGCAGATCAGGCAGACATCATCGGCGTCAAGAGTGGCGTGAGTGCAGGCGTAATTCTCGTAGCTACGGAAGTAGGCGCACATAGTTGGCAGCATGATGGTAATGCGCTTGGCTTGACTGCGATAGTAGAGATGGGACCAGTTCGGGTAGTATGGAGAATGAGGAATCTAGCT
>AJMS01010098.1:0-13390 GCA_000263175.2 Phaeosphaeriaceae sp. UM 1110
TGCCGCCCAAGTTACACCACGATGATAAGCTGAGGGATGAGATTGGTGGTTAGAGGTAAGTATTGAAGCTGTGACTTACTGTGGCATTGTAGTCTACACGGGCGGATTCTTGCTTGCCTGTGAGAAAGCAAAGACGATAGGTAATCAAACGCAATCATCCTAGTGGTCACGCTCTGGAGCTATGACAGCTTCAAAACAGTACACTGCGAATGAGGCGTCTATCACTCAGCTATATTGCAATAGAGTGTTCATATCATTCATTATGTATCAGAGAAGATCTCTGCTATCGTGGCTACCACTTCATCGTCTCATTTCGGACAGATTGTAGTCGCTGTCCCGACCGCTGTCAACCGACGCCACCAGGCCTTGTGTTGGGGAGTGCAATAGGACGTTCTGAAGCAGGGAGCATTCGTAACGCCTTCTCCTAAATCTGCTTGCAATACACGCTGTGAATCTTCTGATCCAGCCACTCCGGAAGCTTGCCCACAGAGAGCGCCAGGTCCTTGCTGCCGAACTCGTACTTGTCGCCGTCGGCTGGACAGCCCTTGTTGCTACTTAAGAATCAGTGACCTGTCCCAAGGAACAAAGCACGACAGACCTACATGTGGAACTGGCACCGAAAGCCCTTCTCGACCACCATGCTGCGGACCTGGCCGTCGAAGTTGCCGAAGATGTTCGAGAGATCAGTGCACCACGCATTGCCGGGGATCATGGTAGATTGACCTTGTCGCTCGGGCTCGGTGAAGATGGTGGCGCCCTGGCCCTCGAGTGCGGAGCCCACGACTGCCTGTTGGAACATCAATGTGGTACAAAGAAGGAAGGGTTATGGAACACTGACAGCTGGGAGAGCGGTGACGACGGCGCAGAGGAGAGCGAAGATGGGAAGGAAGGTCTTCATGTTGGATTGGGTGGTTGAGTTATCCGTTGATCTGCTTGTAGTGATCACTCAAGTCGAGTTGTTTAAAGGAAGTAAAGGTAAGTATGATTGGAGTAGAGGCAATCGTTGTAGTAGATGATCAGGAAGAGGTGTGACGGAGAATATATGATATAGTGAGGGGGGTTATCCTTGGCAACAAACGAAAGTCGGTCTGATCTGGTTAAAGTGGTGTTTATAGTGAAGTGGAATAGATTAGTGAATCATGCTCGACTCGGAAAACTGAACGCGATTTATGACTTGCAAATACGTGAAAACATCGCTGAAAGTAGCGGTCGATCGATCTATACAGTTTTGAGGTACTGCAGAACATCAGGTGGTAGTAGACCGCACAAAGCACCAATTTAGACATGGCTTGGTTATCGGACAAAGACGCCTTGTCTGATTGTTTGGAGGAAGGGAGTTTATCCGCAAGTAACCGGCAGTTCGTTGATATATGGGTACCTCCGCACACTTAACTGGAGAGGATATCTACATTCCCAAGGAAAGCTCCAAGAGATGAGGAAGATTTTTTCAACGGAAGACAAAGTCATCTCAACTCGCGCGAGCTGTGTTGATGGAGTGTCCCAGGTCGTCGATCCGGCATTGTTCCGCAGGTAATCAGGCTGTGTATGCAGTGAAGCATAAGTAAGCCATACGTTGGATCTTCACGAAAGATGAGAACCTTTGATGGTCCTCGTCGTCTGTGTCAGATGTAAGAAGTTTCTCCCGAGGTCGTGTCTCGCCTGTTGCGAAACGCGCTCTCACGTGACATTTGCTTGCGGAACCTGCAGCATGGTACGTGCCCGCTTCTGCCTGATCGCCCCCGGGCGCTATCATGCTTCTCCACAGCAGCAACACGCTTCAGGGCTGGCGTTATTGGGCAAAATGTGACATATATATTGTCCGTCTGCCAATATTGTAGGAGACACTTCCTCCTCCCTCCCACCTTCTTGAGTAGCGCCTGCGCAGAGAAACACGTCCAGGCACACAGCATGGCTGAAACGCGCGCTGCAACTGAGAACATTGCGGATGACGATTTGTGCCCCGTATGAAGCGCTCGATGATGAAATGCTGAGTTGGTCTGACATCTGACGTCTGCGTAGATCTGTCAGTTACTGCTGTTTACGCCTGTTCGAACGCAGTGCAACCATTTACTGTGCGCATCATGCATGGCACAATGGGTCAGTCACGATACACAACTTGTATGTGAGACATGACTGACTTCATACACCCTAAACCACAGGCAGATGTCTCAAATACCAACCGCATCGAACCTTCTGGTTGGGACGTAGAACTCGAAGAGTTCAATCCGAATTATGACGCGACGTACGACCTCGAGGCAAACTGCCCGATGTGTAGGACGCAAACAGCTGCCGTGCCGGACGAGACACTGGCGAAGCAGCTCAAGACCAAGTATCCGAAGACCTACGCCGAACGCAAGGCCGAAGAAGAGGTCGAGCGGGGTTCGCGCATAGGGGTTACCGGCGTAGAGGGTATTATGATCTTGATAGGCAACAAGCACCGAAAGATTAGGGATTCGGACGACGCCAATGAACATGACTGGACCTTCTTTGTCCGTACATCACGACCAGAGCTCGTAAAGCACGTGCGCGTGTTTCTGGTGAGTCAGTCACTGGCATGATAAGCACACGCTTTTTGTCTTACTCGTTCGCGATAGCATCCAACCTTCAGGCCCCCACAAGTCACACTTCGAACAGCGCCATACGAAGTTCGACGACTCGGTTGGGGCACATTCACGCTCCAGGCAGAAATCGTGTTGAAGGAGCCATATCAGTGGATCGTAGACAGTAGTGGACCAACTCAGCCAGGCCTTGAGCTTACATGGCCCTTGAGTTTCGAGCGCAGAGGTCGGCAAGGTCGAGTCAGAGCCAAAGTCAGGAAGATGGAGGAACCGCCCGTGGACGGACCGCGCCGTTTGAGACCCAGACCTGCGCCCCCCACCGCCCAGGACGATGATGATGATGACGACGACGAGAACTATGACGACCAAATGTCTTCGATGAGTGAAGACGAGGAAGAGTATATCAGTGAATTTACCGAGACACCTCGTAGATAGTTGTTGTTGTGTGTGTTTGAAACGCTATCTACCGTTCAGATTCTGACCTGCATATCCGCACGGGCCGGCAGTGCCCACTCGGGACCTCCCAGAATACCATCTTAGAAGAGCGATCGCTCGTGGTGTTACGCGATACAGCGATTATGCTATGGCGTGCATCGCCTTTCTCAGCTTAGAAGCATGCTGTAAAAAGCAAGGCTTGTGCACTCAAGCTTATGCGGAGGCTTGGCGTGGTCAACTCATTCGTCCAAGCAATACACCCTCGCAAGAAGAGCCTCGGCCATTCGCTCACACGTTTCCCTCCACACCCTCACTCCTGCAAGATCGTGGTAGCTAAGAGATGTCAGCTCCACTGCCTCGGAACCGGCCGTATGCTGCAGTCTACCACGAGGCTTACCGCAGATATCTCGTTTCATCACCCTTGAAGAGGAAATGCGCAGACATCCGAGCCTATCAACAACCATGATTGCAGAGGAAGGCGAAGCGACAGCCACGTGTGGTAATTGTCTGTGCGTCTTTGTACGCTCTCTCTAGGCTCGCACCGGCAATTCTTCTCGCAGATCTCGTTGTACAGACCGATGAATTTCTGCTGTCAACACGTATCCAGGTAGCTGGTAACACAGTTGCAGCTTTTGGGCGTCTCTCATCCTTGTGCTTCTGTTAGTCTATGTACCGGGTAAGCCTACACTGCCCATTGCCATTGTCACCGTTTGGGAAGACGGTCGCGTGCTTGCTTGGCATACCTCACGTTGCCTATTTCTGTCTCAGAGTGATCATCGTGAAGAGTATATATTTTTCATGAAGAGGACTGCCAGGTCGACATCTTCACATCCAAAGCACAGCGATACAATTCAGACATCTCGATCCTCCAAGCACAATGGATCTCTCGCGTTACTTCAGCACTCGACGGAAAGCGGAGGCACAGCAGCATCACCACCATTCGAGTCACTCGGCTCATTCGCACAAGAAGCCTCTACGACTCCTTGCCAATCCTATCAACAAAGATGTACGGCAATTTATATCATCAGACTCAGGGGACATGGAGAAATACTCGAACGGAAACTCTTCTGATACAACCACACTTGCTGGAGATGGCAAGACGAGCCGCGGCAATGTCATCATATATAAGCAGCATCATGAAGCCAGCACGATCGAACTCTTCTATGACCTATTCTTCGTGGCCAATCTCGCATACTTCACTGCTGAACATCAACATACTGATGGGCAGGGTACGTTTTGAATCCATCACATCCGGTCAGACTGACTCTTGTATAGCACTTGTCGACTACCTGAAGCTCTTCACAATCATGTGGTTCACTTGGCTAGTCACCACGCTGTTCGATGTTCGTTTCAGTATCGACTGCGTATGGAATCGTCTACACAAGGCCATTCAGTTTGGCGTTTTCACCGGCTTCGTCTTTGCAGGTCCTATCTTCGATAGATACAACAATGTCCTCGATCGATCGGCATTCAAGCATTTCGGCATCGTGCTCATTGTGAGCCGCACGGCGCTTGCGATACAGTATGCGGTCGTCATGTGGCAAGGTCGAATGTTCCGACAAACCCTAGTTCCCCTGGGACTTAGCACATGTGTACATGCTATCGCAGCTTTACTGTATGGTATCACGACTGCAGTCCTTCCTAGAGATCAGGTGGGACTGGAGGAACAGGTTGTTTGGTAAGTGACCCTCGACCCTCCGCATTTCGTATGCGTCTGCTAACGAATAATGACAAAGGGTCGTCATCGGCATCCTCGAAGGCCTCTCGATCTTCCTTATCGCCATCTTCTGGCGAATCTTGAGCTTCAAGTACACTCACCTTGTAGAACGACTTCAACTCCTTACGCTCATCATCATCGGCGAAGGCATCATCGGCATGATCAAGAGCGTAGCCAGCATATTCAAAGAGCAATCTTCAAATGACGCTACGGAGATCGGTACAGTCGTGGCAGCTGTTATCCTTCTGTACCTTCTCTACATGCTCTACTTTGATCAGCTCTCGAGCGATCGCTTTGGAACTGTGCGCCAGCAAATCTGGTCACTACTTCACTATCCTCTGCACATGGCGGTACTCCTCTGCGTAGAAGGCAACACATCTCTCATCGTGTGGAACAGTGCTGTCTCAGGATTGAAGTCCATATGGGACCTAGGTCCCGATAATTACTCCGATCCAGGCGCAGGCTTCGACAGCACCAGTGATCTGATCAACAACCTCAACCAAAGCATGTGGAGGATTGACTCGCGCTACAACAGCCGGTATTGGAACGCCACATACGGATGGCAGACGAACTTCACGGCGATCGAGAACTACACCGCAGAATACGGCTTTCGCTCCGACGAATGGAACAACCGCACCGGCGATCTCGTGAAATACATGTTCGAGAACGCACAGGCATTCGTATTTGTAGCACATACAGAGACGCTTGCGAAGCTCAACGCCGTGTCCGCAACTGCCGTCGGTCCTCGCGAGCGTCTTGACCGCATCTTCAGTGTCTTCGACACAACCGTTATCCAATTCTTCACTGGAGCCGGCGCAGTCCTCCTCGTATTGGCTGTCATGTACTGGTTCAACAAGCGCCATAAGAGCAAGGTCGAGTTCGGCGAGATGATCAACCGCGTCATCGTTGGCTTCGGGCTTCTCATCGTCGGGGTCGCAACGGTCATTTCGAACAAGACTACGACTGGCTTCAAGTTCTACGCCAGCGAGTGGATCATCCCAATTGTTGTGCTTTGCTTCGCAATTGTGCTCTTGCTCGATAACCTTCTTGCCGCCATCTCGCATCACACAAGACGCCGATACCCTCACCGCCAACACCACAACCACTCGTGGAACTCCTCGCGTGCCCATACCCACTCGGGCAGTAGCAGCGATCGCGATGAAGACAACGTCAACCTCATTCCCATTGCGAAACACAACACGCACTCATCGGCCTCGCTGCCATTGTCTAGGGTGCAGACCGCGTACATGCCATACAACCACTCTCCTCAGCCAAGTTCGAATCAAGGGAGCCATACGCATTCGAGCTCGAAAGTGAGCTTCACCACCCCACCAGCCAAACACATGCGGAAACCAGACAGCGGGTCGACTTTGCGAGAAGACGCCGCTGAAGAGAGGAGAGAGGAAGAGAGGTTCTCATATGGACATACCCCCGTGGATCATAGGCCCGCAGGATTGGGCATATCACACGATACGCATATGAGGGGGGGAGCGGAGGGTCGATCGGATGATGATGACCAGCGGCCACAGACTGCGAGGAGGATGTAAGATGATTTAATCGGCGGTGGTTTGATTTTCTTCAAGAGGCATGTTTATATTAATGACTATAGATCGACGACTGCATTTAGATTTACGTTTGCACAGCATAGCGATAGACTGTACCATAGATAGACGGCGGCCTCCCGATTGGTTGTAGGCCCCACGATATAATGATGAGATATTGAGCTCATACTGATCTTCAAACTTCTGCTTGTGGTGCTTTGAGTAGAATAGGTCCTTGCAATAGGTTTTTGTAAAATTATAAAGTTGTGAACAGTAGGTGCGCCTCAGTGTGTCTTTAAATGGCTAGCGCAAGCGCGGGGCCGGCACGCGTCGTTCTTGCACGCTTCGCGACAAGCATCATCGGCGACAGCCTTTTGGCACATACTCTCATCTCAATTCATCCGAAGTCATTTGCATATCATCAGTCGTCTCGTTCTTCACTGTTCGCGCTAGAAAAATCTCATTCAAAAGCTTGTGCTGTGGTGTTGTGTCTGAAAACCGCAATTGAGGGGAGAGCCATTTCTACATACCGTCAACAAGACAAGTCCTTTTTCTTTGGATCCGCGGAGGCATCGTTCTAGTTACATTTAGGCCTGGGATAGATTGGTAAAAGACTGTCAAGGATCATTCTGTGTCGGAATCAAGCAAAGCCATTACTCACTACAGGAGGACGGCCAATCGTCTTCACAGAACGACATTCAAGCTTCAAAACCTTCAAACAAGCATCTCTGATCGCCACAAACAAACCCAAGATATCACGCGCATCCAACGTTACGGTCCTCACACATACTTCGACACGACATCACGAACATCTCTACTCGGCCATTTCTCCCGAAACCTCACCACCGCTTACAACAAGGTCACTTACAAACAACTTTAAACGTCATCGTCGAATATTAACATGTCGGAACCATCGTCCCTACCAGTATCCCTCCCAGCCCGCTTCCTCTCCACAGCCATCAAGTTCATCGCTCTCACGGCCTCGATGTACTTCATCCCCACATTCATGCACTCCATCGTGCGCTCTCTCGACGATGTCTACGAGCTTCTCGGCCGTCGCACACAGACGACAGATGTGTCTTTGATGGCTCTGGGCATTGCGGTGATGGTAATGGGCGCGTGGCATCTGTGGCTGGGCAGGTTGAGTTACGTATCGGCAAAGAATGGGAGTGGAAAAAGAGGGGGATGGGGAAGGGTTCTGGGATACATCGTTCTGCCGGTGTTGGTGGGAGTTATGGGATTAGGGTTCGGGTGGGAGGTTTTGATGAAGGCTGGGAGAGGACGGGGAGAGGGTATTGGGAAGGAGTTGTAGAAAGGGTCATGGAGAAGAGTATCTGATTATCAAGACGGTCTCAAGAGCAAAGCTTGGAGGAGGAGACAATGCATTCTGAATTTCGTTACATAATGCCTGTGCGATGGACGATTCTTTCAAGATTGATGAACATGACCGCGCTCGAAGTGCGTTGTTGATCCTCAGTATACTTCTGCCCAAGCTGCGGATACAGGCTGAGTCATAGCGTTGGTCAAGAATTAGATGACGGCGAGCCAGAAAATCTTTGTTTGCTCTATCCTAGAAAGTACATCGTTACCTTTGTGGCACCAGGCTCTAGGTTACAAAGCACATTGTCAGCAACAGACAGTACGTCATAAAAGAAGCATCGTCCTGGGTAGTCTGACTTGCCGAGATTAGTAGGATGCATGGAACATTCCTGCCTGCCCCACAAATCCAGCCATTTCGAGTGCTTCGGCCAAGCACAGGGTAACTTCTCGGCGAAATAACACACAGATTGAAGAGTAGAAGATGAAAATATTGGTTCTACAAACCAGCCGGTGATGATCATACTTCATAGATGCACACCAATGCTGACGAAGTTCCTGGTCTCTATCGCGGCTATATGAGAAATAGAAATTCCTTCTCCAAGTATATGAATGATACCATGGGAGACCTCACCTAATCAGCACTTCCCTCCTGCAAACACACTTCCTTCATCATATCATCATGCATCGCACACTCACGCTATTGGCTGTCGCTCAAGCAGCTCTTGCTCTGGCCGGGAACGTCAAAGGATCCCAAGAGCACAGCCCTCGCTACGATTACATCATCGTCGGCGGAGGAACATCTGATCTTGCTGTCGCCAACAGATTATCAAAGGACTACAATGTCACTGTCGCAATCATCGAAGCCAGAGACATTGGACTTTACAATCCCAACGTGACTGAAGTTGTCCAAATATGGCGCCGTGTTTGGCCCGACATCGACTGGCAATACAAGAGTGATCCTCAGCAATATGCTGGTGAAGCCGCTCAGACGCTCCGAGCTGGCAAGGGCCTGGGTGGACCATTAGTCGGAACCATCATCTCCTCGGCTGCCACTGCAGATCTTACAGTCGTGTACTGGGGTCTTCTTCCGTTCTCGCGAGACAGCATTTACACGAACTCTCCGAAGGCTTCCATGCCCGCTCACATCAATCCCAACTACTTTGTGTTGGATTACAATTCCAGCAGCAAGTTGTTGCTGGGAAATAGGCCAGAGAGTTCACACATCTTGCCCCGTTTTCAGAATTGGTTACAGTAGAGATCACTCCTGCACTCAGCGCGGTTTTGCGCAATGCTTGTGATGCTGATTGGGCCCTATACCCTTCGTACCAAAAGGTAAGGTGTATTGATGATCTTAAGTAATACGTGAATAGACCGTTCCAACTTTCACTACATCAGCATTGCTGCTATGATGTCCCAGGATCTTGGTGGAGCTGTTGACCCGATGGCCAAAATTAACGGTACGAGCAATGTCCGCGTGATTGATGCATCCGTACTCCCATTCCAGGTTTGCGGTCACCCAACCCCTACTCTTTATGCTATTGCTGAGATGGCAGCAGATATGATCAAGGCAGAGGAATACTGAGATTTACGAATAGAATCGTCTTATCAGCTAAGAGTAAAACATCAGATTTGGACGAGGATCAAGTAATCTTTTTACACGTGATACAGTAATTAAATTGTCGATGATTAGACCATAAAATGAAGGATAGGTATATGGAGAGGTTCCGGAGTATATAGGAGTTCAGGTTGAGATAGGAGGTCTTAACAAAGGTAGAGAGGAAAGAGATAAAGAGGAGAAAGTTATCGAGATCCGAAAAAAGCTATACTGTACGAAGGAGCCGGTAATCTGTGATGTACCGCATTAGGTACTATCTGAAACAGCATGTCTCCCAAGAGTCGTACAACAGTATATCGTGAGATCAGACGACACGATGTTGTATCTGAGGTTCATCATAGTTCTCTTTTAAGATTTAAGTACTATCTAGATTTTATCATAGTCCTCCTGGAGAACTTTCAAATTTTTTCCAGATGGCATGTGCGATGCATCACCAAAATCCAGCCCCATCGTATGTCTATCAGATCACCTCGCTTGCTCCCTTCTATAGGAGGAAAAAAAAGAGACCATCAACGGCATTCCCGAAAGGAGCCCGCGACATCATTACCCTATCCAAGAAATAGCAATGATCCTCAAGCCTGACACCCGCGTTTCGGACTTCTAAAAATCCCAGGTGTCCAACACCACAACATCGGACAACCAAAACATGAAACGACCACTACCTTCAGACACTGCAGATCAGGCCTTCACATCCCCATCTATCTAACACCAACCCATCCTTACCTTTCCTCTCTCCTTCCCGCACAAGGGAAATCCCGCACCATGCCCAGCCACATCTCCCAAACAAGCTAAAAAGTGCCGAAAAGCGATGCGAAGGTGCCTCGGCGAGGCCGCACACACCACCAACACCGTGCGCCAGCCCGCGCAGTCAGGCGCGCCAGCGTGATCAGAGCTTCAGCCGCACTTCGCACAGATCCTAGCTCGCAACGACGTCAGCCCAGCGTTTGTCCCGGGTGATTGGTTTAGGCTAAGATGGCCGAGTGATCGGTCCGATCTGTTGCAGGTGCACGTGTGTTGGGCTGGCGTGACTGGGCGTGGATTCGAGTGGAAGTTGAGAGTCTGGAGGTTGGCATTAGGCAAATCATCATGCAAGCTGTACGAGAACAAGTGCGCCTCGGTCTGGCCATACGGTACGTGTGGAGTTCGTTCATGTATGATGTTTGGTCTATTGGTAGACTAGTCTAATGCGAATGCGCGGAGATGACATTGGACGGGCATGTGGATTACAGTTACATTTTTCATGAATCGTGCGTTTTCGACGTTGGAGATGTGGGAGGCCCCAACAAGCAGAATATGGAGACGCTTGTGGTGTAGGTACGTGGAGACGGAGAGATTTGGCGGAGGTGGCCGCCCATCGAGCGCAAATGCTGATTGTGTGTCGACGTTTTGGTCACATCACAATTATTAGGTACAGCCATTTGTCGCGCAACTTACAGCGAATGTTGAGGGATTCGGCATGTGAATCCGTGCTTGACTTCGTTGAAAAGAATTTTGTACCTTGGCTGCTTGGTATGCTTGATGTGTGCCGTGCAAGGGATCAACAGGGACCAGTTGGACCCTGAGGTTTTGCCATGTGGAGGCTGCTCAGTGCCGCTGTAGCCGTGATGGTGAGTTGCATTGAATGGACGATGCAATAGAGGATTTCACTGTATGAGTAGAAGTTACGTTTTCGAGGAAACTCTTCTTGTAGTCTGGTGTCAGTAAAATGAGAGTTGATCCGGCATGCCGAGGCGATGCAAAACGTTTGGCGATGCAGGCTAGCTGCCGTCATGCTTGATAGTAGTAGGGGCGAATATGCCATTGCTGTGGATATGAACGTGCTGTGCATATTACGCTGTAGAGTGTCATATCCTGACTCTGTTCTTGGTACCCTGGTCGGTCGAAGCACCTGTTTCGACTTCGCGGATCCATTATTCTCTTCCGCACTGCAATCCTCCTCCTTCTTGACAATACTGATAGTAAGACAATAGTGGAAGTCTTAATTTCCCGATCGACATCGTATCTTTCCGACGGAAAATGCGCGACAAGCAGAGTGAGATAGCTGATAGGGGCTGACACTCCACTAGCCATATTCTGCCACGAGATCCCGTGATGCGCCTCTTTCACTATCGCCCCAGACGTTGTCGCCCAAAATGCGGAGCCGCAGCGGAGCCGCACACTCTTGAGTCCAACGGCGTCAAGCCACAAACCTCAAACATGGGCGTGGAGGTATGAAGAATGCGGGGAAAGCGGCGCGGTGCTGGAAGGCCCGGTTGTGGTAGATCTGGACCACCTAGTCCAATAGTGCGAGCTATCATACCACGAAGAGTGATGGATGACATGAAATGTCCGGGGTAGATGCGCACGCGACCCCGGGACGCAGTTTCGGATTGATGTTTGGCCGCAATTGTATGATCGCAAGACCAATGTCCTTGGGTTGAGGCGTCTCGGCAGAGGCATCAGGGTTAACCGTAACGGGATCTTTTTGTCGCATTGGGACGTATGGGGCGAGTCGTGGCCAACCACAGAAGATTGTATTGTGCGAACCTTGATCGACAGATACGAGTATTTCTGGGCGTTCAGTCGATAGTAGGAGGTTTAGCATTGTGTTATCTGTGAAACGCGTCACAAGCGACATGGTATTGGTGCATGTCGGTGGCGTGCACATCTTGTCCACAACAGCATGCATGCGTTGGATTGGGACAAGATTTAGGTCGTCTGAAGCTTCCATAGCCTGGCGATTATGCCATGGCAAAGACGAGGTATGATTGTCTGATCAGTCTCACCTCAACAACCATGACGGATTCGTGCATGCCATCTCATGTACATATGAAGATGCAAGGAGAAGCACCGATGACCATGATCGTGCGCGTTGAAAGCACTCCAGATGCGCTAGCAATATGGCAGAGGCGATTCTACAGTCGTCTGAACGTGTCGAACAATTGTTTGCCCTTAGACCATGTGACTGGCAATGTTTCGATTATCCAACAAATAGACAGATTGTACTATTGCGCATCATATGAAAGTGAGTCTCTCCAGCGATGCCACGGTCCTCCATGGCGAGTCGTACACGTGCGCTGCGGGGGTCCAGAAGCAATTCGAATAAACGGATTGTGGAATGAGCGAGGTCGGACGAGTGGTAGGAAGCGAGCGCTGATCGTCCAAACTGGAGAACGATCGAAACGGTATGTATCTGACTGTATTCGAGTACGTTGCCTTGGAAGATTGGTAACTCGTGCATGCCATGCATGCCACAATAAAGATGTGAACCCACAATTTCTTGAACGCCATGTCGAAAATAACAAGATGGTGCATGCCTCTCTGATAAAAGGGTGGAAGTAAAACGTCGGTGTGCTGAAGAACCTTGCTTTCGTGATCAGAGTTGTGCAGTACAGCATTTTTCGCTTGGGGAAAACTTGTCGCTAGGAGAAAATTGTCGCATGCGGTAGGTCTGTCGCTTTGGTAGATTTGCACTGGCAAGTATGATGGACTCGAATGTCACCTGCGAAAGGAATATTTCTGTATGAAAAGGGTATCGATTGAGGTCAGCGCTATAACAGCGGACCTGGCTGCTGGTAAATGAATCTAATCAAACCGTAGCAATTCGTGACATTACTGCATACAACCGTACACATAGCCCATGCGTATGAAGCTGGGAATGCTTAGACTGCACGCTTGTCCACTGGGACGTTGCGCTTCAATCCAATCATTTGCAACATCTCGGTCCCTGAATCTGTTAGCAACATATTCGATATGGAGGGGGTATAGGGGTGTAGTACAGAACGAAACCGGAGGCGTTGTGAACGAAGCCTCGTACGCATCGATCAAGGGAGCGTCCCAGACGAGGTCGACCTCGTGGGGCTTGAGCCACTTGCTCCTCTTAACAACCTTCCAGAAGATGAAGAAGATGGGAGCGAGGATGACCATGGTGTAATAGGTGACGAAGCCCTCAGCAGTGAAGTTGCCAGGCTTGAAGGTAGAGTAACCGTAGACAAAGACGACGGTAACCTCGAAGACGAGAGCGATCCAGGTGCCGTAGGGCTGGAACCAACCGCAGTAAGGGAGCGTCTTGCGGTCCAAACCTTGCGCCTTGCAAGCCTTGAAGAATCGGAGGTAGGTGATGCACATGACGATGTAGTTGATAACACCTCCGGCGGTGATGATGTTGGTGAGGTATGTCAGAACCTTGGCGGCAGAGTCCGACAAGTTCAAGAAGGACAGGAAG
>AJMS01010097.1:0-13379 GCA_000263175.2 Phaeosphaeriaceae sp. UM 1110
GCCGTCGCCGCCAACCCACACACCGTGAACGGAATCGAGCTCAAGGTCGAGGAGCGCCGCGCTCGTCCAGAACAGTTCCGTGGAGGCTTCCCTCGTGGCGGTGCTCCTCGTGGACGTGGTGGTGTTGGCCAGGGCCCTCGGGGTGGTTTCCAGCCCCGCGGTCGGGGTGGTCCAGCTCGGGGTCGTGGTGCTCCTCAGGAGGCATGAGCATGATGCTCGTCGCTAACGCATCCTCTTCTTTTCCGCTTGTTCTTTTCCGCGACTCGCTGTAACTGACATCGTCCCCTCATGACTGACGGCTATAGTTATGTGTGCTATATCCGGCCTCTCCGCGCTTGTATAAAAGTCGTTATTCGAGGAGGCGTCGGCTGTTTATCTTAGGGTTATTGACCCTTGCATAGCGAATGGTTTCGTGCTTGCATTCCCCTTTATGTTCTCGTTCAGCTCTTTGTATTGAAAAAGCTTTTCCCTTTGGTTTCTCGTGCGTCCTCGACAGCTGGAATATGCGAACGGTCAGCGGGGTCTTTGAGGTTTTCAATGCCCATCATGTCGGGAAAAGGGCCTGGTGTAGTGGGGCTGGATAGGTCGTTTTGTACAATATGGGCGGGAGGGTTGAGGAAGGGTCATGATAGTGGATACGGCAGAGTTACAGGAATGACACTCATGAATGTTATACAGGGGCCATAGTGCTAGCGATGTCTTGATTAGCTGCGATAACGTCACCTGACGGCCTCAATCAGCGCTGATAGAGCTGATTCGCCGATTCCAAACCTCCGACACCTATACGGCTGGCACACACGACCACCTTCATAACCTTCACATTCGCTTCCTACGAAGACATTTTCGCCGTCAAAGTGGTTCCGTGGACACTGTCGTACCCACCAGTATCACGCGCTAACGTTTGGAGGCTGCGGGGTGGGAACGGTACCTCCCGCGTGGATCACATCACCATACATCTCGCTGCCCGCCTACCGCTCCCTTTGAACTTTCTCTACCTTGCTCTCCACGCCTCCTCTCGTGTCGGAGCCTCGCTGCATGCTCCTGACTATTCGCAAGCATGCGACCGCTGCCTGGCGGCGACGCCCTGCCCTCGAGTATCAAGCCTCGGTCCCGCAAGTCTAGCGTTGATCATGCCGCCCCAGTCGCGTCCAACGTCCCCACATCCTTCTTCATGAAGAGCGAGCAGGAACTCGAGCAGTCGCTGGCATCGTCTTCCAGTACCCACACACAAACACGACAGCGAGACAGCCATTTTGGTGTTCAGAGCCTGGCAGACACTCTCGAGGCAGCCTTTGGCCAAGAAACCGTCACAGCGGGCAAGCAAGCGGGGAGCCATACTAGCAAGCAACCTGGAAAGATTGCTACACGGACAAGCTCGCACAGTTCATCCGCGAGCTCGGTGAGGCCTGCAGATACATTCAAGACGTCTCCAGCGCGCAAGTTGAAAAGGAAGCTCTCCAATCATGTCAGCTGCACGTCCGCCACGCCTCATCTCGCCGACGCGCCTTCTCCCATACCCATGTCTGCTATGTCGAGTACGCCGAGTGCGGTCTCTTTACAATCGTTGAAGTTGTCCGACGATGACTCTGGTGTGGACGAGTCTAGTAGCCAAGCTATAATGTCAAGTGGAGAGGAAGAGGAAGCGGGCACGACAACGCAACAAGGAGCCTCAGGCAGCTTTCCGCAGCTCGTCATGCCCAGCATACAGATGCCTTCAAGAAGACCCTTCACGACCAAGGGTAAAGCTATGGGCAAGCTAAAGGTCATGGTAGCTGGAGAAACAGGTATGTTCATTCTTCTGTTGTGTCCCTGGGGACTTCCAAAAGAAATCGGTGCTAACTATACATCACAGGTCTAGGGAAGACGTCCCTTATTCGCTCCATTGTTCAGCTCTGCGAAGACATCGTGCACGTAGATTCTCTGCCTGTCTTAGAACCGACTCCGCAACCTTCACAACACAAGTCCAAGTCTCGTAGGACAAGCCATAGCCATGCTACGACCGCGCGGATCAACGAAATCCAAGCAAGCACAAAGCCATATCCACATTGGTGGACAGATATGGAGGATAGTCGTGTGCTGAGCAGGAGGAAAGGCAGCCTTGATGTCGTGCTAGAGCGCAATATCTGCTTTGTCGACACTCCTGGCTTCTCGCGAGGCCCGGCAGAGAAGAAGGACATGGATAAAGTCCTGAGCTATGTCGAGTCATTGCTTCTACAAACATCTTCGGTGACTACAATGGAAGACAGCGATGTGCTTGGTGTTGTTTCCGGCAGTGGTGGCGTTTCAGTGGACGTGGTGTTCTACTTACTACCACCGAGTAAGTGGGTCTGCAGGATCGAGCGATGAGTTTACTGACACGAGACTTCAGACAAAGATATCTCGACGGACATCGACTTCATGCAACGCCTTTCTGCTTTGACCAATGTTGTCCCTATCATCGCGAAATCGGATACACTATCAACACAAGAAGCAATCAGCCTCAAGACCAACATCCTTGCTCGATTACAGACAGCCTCATTCAAGCCTTTCCTATTCGGCAAAGCATTGGATGATGCTCTGCTAGCTGTTCAAAGTCTCTCCATTGTTCACCCGCAATTACAGACGTCGGAGCCAGAGCAGTACCCTTTTACTACCCCAACATACCCTTACATGATTTCCTCGACACCTGGACCAGACAACGAGACCATGGACGCATCTCTCCTAATGTCCCCCGATTATGTTCAGCCTCTTTTGCCGTCTGAACTCGTCACTTTAATATCGGAAGTCTTCGAGCCAGATTCTATAGCCTGGCTACGACACTCAGCAGCGAAGAAATTCCTCTCGTGGCGACGGAGAGCAAAGCTGTCAAATTCTTCTCTTCGATTACAGCTGAAGCAACCTCCGAGCCCTACGACAGCGTCCGTGGGATTGGCGAGCGGTGCTTTGAACAGTAAGCATTCACTTCACATTGTTGAAATTGCACTGGCTAATTACTCTATAGCATCAGCCAATTCTTCTGTATTCTCCGCTGCTTCGCCATCGGGCGTTCTGGTACCCCAATCCGGATCTCCATTCTACACTTCAAACCTGCAATCACCTTTCCCTGGATCATCAAATTCTCTGGCGCATTCTGACCTCGAGAATCCGACCAACTTCTCACTTGCGCGCTACAACAGCTTCGGACAGAACGACGAGCCTCTATCCGAGATCAGAATAGCGAAATGGGCCACGGACCTGCAACGCAGCTTACGTAACGAACGAGACAGATTCGAGGAGATCCAACGAAGTGACCGCGCAAAGTGGCTCCTCGAGCGCGTTGGCGAGGAATTCTCGCGCGGTACAATCATTGCTTCGCCCGGTGGCTCTCCGCGAGCAGAGTGGGCAGTCGTACGACATGGCGACGAAAAGAGTGGCAAAGCTGGAAGTCGATACACCAAAGCTGGTACATTGGACTCGCGGGATTCGCTCGGTCTATGCAATCTCAGCGACCATGTCAGACAGAAAGGATTTGTGCTGGTCAAGGTTCTGGGTGGTGTTAGTGTGCTTGGTGCGATTATGGTCGCTGTCATTCGTGCGTTTGGCATCGATGCGGGATTGCCGCAGAATCGGTGGTGGAATTGGGTTACTGGGGGAGGGGAGTGGTAGATGTTCAACAAGTCATCGGTGAGAACATCAGCGGAGTGATGAGCGGGATGGTCTCATGATCAAGGGAAGATAACCAGTACGTGCTTTGCTCGAGGTTCAGTCAAGAGGTTCATCGCCGCTCTGCGATGGACTTATTCCTCTGAAGGTATTAATTCAGTCTTGACTACCTCGTGTAGAATGAGATGAGCTCTCGACTTCTTTTATATACCAAAGTATTCACCCCTCATCTTTCAAGGCCGTTGAAGCATGTATGTGAGAATGGTCGGTGCGAGAATGCTGGGCTTTTCGCCGTTCAAATCCAAAGTGTTGGTGATTTCGTTACATTCAGTTCGCCATCTTGTCCTTTGAGGATGAGATGGTATGGTGGAGATGGGGGTCTCAGGTAGTCTTGAGCACTGTCATCTCGCTTCTTCATCACACACAGTATGTATTTCGATGATATAAGTGGGAGTGTTCCTGGGAGGAGACGGAATGTGTATCGGAGATCATGTGCGGTGCGCTTCTGCGTCAAGTGGCTTTCTAAATCGAGGTTTATACCTGCTTGGGATGTCAGTATTGTAGCGCTTCGATGGTAATCGTGAGTTGTGAGAGTTATTCAACCTGGGGGGAAATGCCTCCACGATGAATGTCTGGTGTTGTATCAAGTATGACATCAATGTCACTGTACGACATGAAGTGAGCCACTTATTCAGATCTTCTACCGATGTCGCTGTGCGAGTTTCTTTGGACCATGTGTCGGCTCTTAGATCAAGGTGATGGTGCGAGGCTGAGCGTGTGGCTTCTCAGCCTTGTGTCTTGTCGTGTCTGCCATTCGTTGCAGAAAGCAATGAGCTGATCAACATGCATCGTGAGTTA
Organism: Phaeosphaeriaceae sp. UM 1110; assembly: GCA_000263175.2. NCBI lineage: Eukaryota > Fungi > Ascomycota > Dothideomycetes > Pleosporales > Phaeosphaeriaceae > Phaeosphaeriaceae sp. UM 1110. The sequence continues at coordinate 4,480 of AJMS01010097.1, forward strand.
GGCTTCAGTGTTTTTTTCTGCGTTTGTTCTATTTTCTTCGCTCTTCTGACTCCCAACAATTTGTGGTCGTACTCTCCTCGTACCTTGGCTAAGATCCAGCAGCATTATCTCGCGCCTTCCCCACTCGGACGAGGTGGCGATGGCGGACGGCATCTCCTCCGTCCCTCAGCCTGATGCGATAACTCAGCTATACAACAGCCTTCCCGTCTCTTCCAAGTGTGTACGCCTGCTCCAGGTTTTAGCGTGCGAGGGCAGCCAAAGCAACGATGCACCTCTTCGATGTCATCTATATGTGGCAGATCTCGAAACCGCGCCAGTATACGCAGCATTATCCTACGTCTGACCCACGTATGCAATTCCCAAACAGCAAGTCTACTGCAACAATGTGGCTGTACCCGTCACGGCCAATTGTCACTCAGCCTTGCAACACCTGCGCGCTATGCTCGGACCCTTTACTATCCGGGTAGATGCAATATGTATCAACCAGAAAGAAGTAAATGACAAGATGCACCAGATTAGCATTATGGGTGACATATAATCGAAGGCGCAGACAACGTATGTCTGGTTAGGAGAGGGCACTGCTGCTACTGATCCAGTGATGGGATATCTAGGCCGAGCAGGATTCCTTAAATTCTACTATCGGGATGGTGAAGGCATGAGGCAAAAGCTTGACAAACCAAGAGTATGGGGCGCCCTCATGTCATACTACATGAGCAAATGGGGCTTCGGTCAAAGCACGATGCCGCATAGAAAAGGTAAGCTAGTAAATGTGAATCGTTGCACATATAGCTGATGCTCGTCATGCTCGGTTAGGCCGCTTCTCTATACCGCTATCTCGCTCCGACGTACGCTTGGCGCAGCTGCACTTCGATGAATGCAGTATACAAGAATTGACAGATTTCTTCAAATGTGTTTGGATGAGCCGGATCTGGACGTTTCAAGAAATTATATTGTCGTCAAACCCAGTCGTCGTGTGCGGCGATTCCAGCCTGAAATGGGCTCGTCTGGAGCACTCCATCTTGTTTCTGATGACGGTGGAAGACGACAATGCGTCCCTTCTTGAGTGGGCTGATATAGTTCTCACTCGAGACTTGTTTCGAGGAGGCTGTCGCGACTATGGCAATCATGAATCCCACCTGCTCGGATACGAAAGCTTCTGTGCCAAACTTGCAAACCGCGAATAGTAGCTCAAGACTTTCGTATGGCTTTTGCTAACCGTCCCAACAATCTATTGCTTCACGCTCAGCCCCAATGTATACAAGCGCTTGCAACTTCAAGAGGCTATTAATCACCCTCTGCTAGTAATTACAGCCATCACTACAATTGTGTTGTATTTCAGTATCTGGATTACGTTTGGGGTGGAAGGACTTGCCCCCAAACCTGGTTATCGCATCCTCACGAACCCAATGCGAACTACACCCAAAGGCTTGCATCTTCGGCCTAACCTCAACAAAAGATTGGTAGAAGCTCTTCGGACTCGTCAGGCGCAAGATTACACAGATATGAGCTGGGGTCTTCGTTCTGTTTCCTTGCGGCTATATGGTGATGCACCAATCATGGACATTGACCTCTCGTTGCCCAAAGTATACGAACAGCTCATCACATATCTACTTCTCAAAGACGACTGTTTGCAGATTTTGCATCTGGCTGCCCGAAAGCATTGTAACCAATCGCCGAGTTGGGTTCCTGACTTTTCCGAGCGACTTGAATACCTGGATACACGAGATAAATATTACGATCTATTCATGCTAGTATATGGCAAAACAGCGTTTCACTCGCAGCTGTACTATGGGTTTCATGATAGGGCCCAAAAGATCCTCGCTGTCAAGGGCTTGATTCTCGGCCAAATTATTTCTGTAAAACAGGATCTGAAGTCTAGAGGTCGTGCTGAGGCGAATCAGGCATTCAAGACAGCTTCCTATCGCGGCATGTGTCTTACAGGCAGCGCTCTGGTCGGCAATAAATTGGCCCTTATTGCTGGTCTGCCAACTCCACTGGTCCTACGTGACAATGGACAACACATGAAGATAGTCACCGCTTTCACGTTTCGACTCGACCCATGGTGGAGAAACTTCTTTGGACCTGAGACTCTGATTCAAGTCTGGCAACGCCACGAAAGGAAGAGAAGGAGAGAATGGATGAGAAGCCATGGCCTGAATATCAGCAGGTTCTGGTCTCGTGGACCAGTTCCAGAGATGTACCTAGAAGACATTCTCATTTGCTAAATACAATAATTCAGTTTTGTGATATTGTGGATAATATACGGCACTGAAGATGCACTATATGTTCACCAAGATTTGAGCACTCTTCACGACTTCCCTGAAAACTTAGCGGAGTGCGATGGTTGAGAGCCATATCAAGAGCTGGCAGCACTGAGAATGGTACGATCCTAGGACGAAGAAAAGTTGTCAGCATTGGACACATGCCGAGTGGTCTCTGAAATTTCACCGGAATCTGACAGCTTTGTATGTTGTCGTAGTAACCTCTTTCATTTCCTTTTGCACTCAAAGCTGCTATGCTAAACCGTGAGTATACATATTGTCGCAGTGATTGCATAAAGGAAGTCGGCAATGGATCGCAACGTTGACATTTGTGAATGATACCGTTTTTACAATCCAGCAAAGCACAAGCAAGTGTTTCCGGGTAATCGGCGTCTAATTGATAGGGGAATTCATTTTCGTTCGAGCTTCGTGGGTGCTCTGAACATTGCTGCTCGTCAGTTGAATGGAAGTCTTTGGTCGTCGGAAATATCGCAGCGATGTCAGTATGATCTTTGACAAGGATTGGACGCCATCTGCGCGTGAGGCGTGTTGGGGTCGCGCTCTTTGTTGTACACGCTGTATAGCTAAGTGAACGTGGTTAGCAGGTGCATTGGAAGACCTCCCCAAACGCAACCTCCGTGGCGTATCATATACTCTGTAAGGCATGAGAAGGGCGTAATGAAGGCGTCATTGACGCAGCTCCAGAGCCTGTGGGTGGCTGTTCCAGCAAGGGCCCCGATAATGCCAACGACCGTAATGTGGAAAGAATGGGGAGGAATAGCAGGGGCTGCATGATCTGATTCTTGCGGAACTCCGCTGCGCGATGAGTGGATAGAACTATCGTATTGTATTATTGGCTGGGACTTCGGCGAAGCCATTTGGAATTAGGTTCGGTCAGCCACATTACCAGAGCGGGTGAATGTAAGAGAGGTGGAGACGGATCTTTCCACCGAGCCGCTGCCGCAGCGCTGCCGCATCATAGTCTACTGTAAAGTGGTCAGGGTTTTCAGGTGCATCTTTGTTTCTTCGGCAATCTTCCGTGGATTCCGCCGGACTGGTCCCTCCTGATGTTTGCTTTTTCCATGTCCCATGTCTACTGGTCTGTCGTGTAAGGCCGATGCAGAGCCGCATGTCATTCCAAGTTTTATCGTCAAGCACAGTAAAGTGGGGCGTTGATTGGAGGGCATGCTACCGTGTCAACGATGCGCGATAGCCTGACGCCGGAGATCCTGGGATTTGGCTTGCAGGTTTAAGATCGCCGACGCCACAGTACACAGCTGCACAATCGGGCTGATAGCCGTAGGCCAAATCATTTGATCCCATGGAGTGGGGTGCAGCGGCTACACCGATGGAGAGGGTTCAGATTGAATCGTGGCGCTATCGAGATGTTGCACTTCTGGGCAAGCCACGCGTGGTCGCAGATATGCACGTGAGCTGTCAGATCCCGACTATGCGCCCGGTGCAATGTCAGGCCCTCGACAAGGGTTAGAGGTGGCACACATTGATGCAAGATGCAGGATCTGGGCTGAAACGTGGCTCTGCTTCCCTGCTGTATACACGTGACGCTTTACCTTTTAAGGATGACTACTAATGTCTCATTGACGGAAGAGTTTGCCGATTGCTGTCTCACCGATGAACTACCGACCATGTGGTGTAAAGTGTGCGACGTTGATACATGCTCGCTAGGTTCATTGATTGGAACGTGCATACACGATGTGGGTTGTGATAAGGTATGTCCTCGGAGAGAGTCCTAGTCCAAGAGCCCGAGGGGCGTGCGCGCGAATAGCATGTACACATTCATGCAGAGCTTTTAGCGATCGAAAGTGGTGGTAAATGGCCTGGACACCTCAACAAGCCGAAAGCAACACTTCCAAGGATAAACAATCATGTTGCCACGCGCAAGTGGTCGATACCACTGACATTTGCAGGTACGGTAGTTGCGCAAGTTCCATCTGTCTCGCCCCGGTATTGGAGACCTGTTATTTGAAACTATCAACAATGATTCGAACATGCGGTACACGGCTTCGCAATCGGAGAGGTTGAGCTTCCGTTAAGTAACGAGACACACAGCTCGAACTGTTATGGTAGCGATATGTCCCATCACGTTGCAAGAATTCAATGATGATTTTGGACTGACTCCCAGCGGCATCTCGGGCACATACATTCCCCGCCGAGTGCTCCAACAGCCCACTCTCGCCGCTCCTTGACAGGTAATGTGATGTCGCAATAGTGGCTGAACAATTCTTCGCCCTTCTTGATTCCTGCTTCCGTGCTTGAAGCTTGGTCTCCCCACTCAACCCGATGCTCGCGAGCCCAGAATCTCATGCTACCCTGCCACCGCCATGCTACATTTGGATCACAACTGTGGTTTGCTAGGCACCACAGCGGATGCACCGCACCTATCTCTGGTCGCCCATCAGGACCTTGCTGTGCTGATGCCGTACCTCGAAGTTTTGCGAAGATTGTATTGAAGACCCACGTGTCGTATCGATCGCTCTCTGTGAAGATGTTGACTTCCATATTTTCAAGCATGTGAAGTGGAGTCAGGACGTTGCTCTTGAATGAGAAAGGTAAAGTCTGAGGCACAGATCCAAAAGCGTCTAGGACGTGCCCATCGGAGTCTGCTTTCCAGGTGCTCTCCAAATCCTGGCCATGATAATCGCCCCAGATGAAGCGAACTTCTTTTAGTTCCAGTGGATGAACTCCCTGTGTCTGTGCTAATGCCAAGGCGCGGACCAGTAATGAAGTATAGAGAGCATCTGCAGCGTCGCTTGCGGATACTTTGCCTTGTTCTACACTGACCCCACATAGGGATGGATGATAAGTATCCTGTGCGAGGTCGTGGCAATCGATGCTGCAAAAGAACACTTCGTCACATTCTTCGCAGGCTACAATGGTGCTTTCAGTCTTGGACTCTGCGTCTTTCTGAGAGTTGGGCAGGACGAGACTGCAAGCATCGCAGTAAGTGTCATGCAGTCTCGATATCGCAGTCAAGAGGGATTTCTCTTCGAGAATACGTTCTCCTGGGGCAATGTCTTGCTTCGCAAAGACTCCCAGCTGTTTGATATATCCGGTTCCAGCTGCAGGTGACACCTCAGATCCTTCGGTGGACAGAATGGGAAGTTCAGAGACTTTGACCTCTAGTTTTGGAGCGACTAGGGCCATCTCATCGTTCAAGAACTGGAGACATTCTTCTGAAGTTCGCTGGGGTTCGTGATGGTTCCATGGATATTGCTCGCGACGAACAAGGCCCTTGTCAGGGTAATCATCAACGTCCATGTCATTCAATGATAGACCCTTTGCTTTAAAATAATCAGATGCTTTGTTTGATAAAACTGAGTCGTAATCCTGGAAAGCTGATATGTTTGGGAAAGCCTTTCGCGCACGAGCAACATAGTCAAAGGCGCTGCGAAGACTTCCACAATGGAGCAAGGATCCAATGAGCATGTCATATCTGTCCTCATCAGTCATGATGATTCCAACCTTGACAGTGGTTGTGATGTACGCACGCAGCAATGGAGCATTTTCCCCGCGCCCAAGTCGTCACCTCCTCATTTTCAATAGTTAAAGCATGGCTGTCAAGTGTGACATCGGCCAGCTTGGCTTGAGTGAAGTCTAGTTTTGCGGCCTGCAGGGCCTCCTCATGATACTCGCCTTCCTCAACTACTTCATCTATCAGAAGAAGTGCTTTGTAGGCATCACTCGCGGCGAGATCAGGGTACCCCAATAGTTTGTAGGCATTCGCGAGCTCGAGGCGATGCGATATGCTATAAGGCCGCCCAGCTGTGGATTCTTGCAACGCAACCAGGCTAGCAGTATATCTTTGGCGCAAAGTCTTGCCAGACCGTTAGTGTTGATCTTCAGACGCGTGTATCAATGCTTGTCCGTATCATACAGAAGCCATGATCCTGAAGATGTCTACAGCACAGCAGGATATGTAGATGTTGGGTTGATATCGACCGAATAGATCAGCGTCCTCCTGCCGGAAATGCCATGCGTTTTTGCGTGCCTGAGACGTTTACATTGCAGACCTAGATTCCACCTGTTTGAATTTGCCTACTCGTCCGTTAGTGGTGGCGCTACGATATCGATAAGGGCACAACTAGTCGAGCCTGCGACCGCGCGTGCGCGCGTACGCCATGACACTCATTGCAACCTATCATCGTCAAAATTTCTTTGAAAAGTTTCAATATGCTCCCATCAGCCCCTGAGCTGGTGGCACGGTTTCTGCGGACAAATGGTTACAATGAGGTGCGGCGACATCAGAAACAAACTCGATGACATCACGCTCACCAAGACTAGACCTTGACCAACTTCATCACAGAAGCTGGTCTACCTAAAGATATTGGAGCCAATCCAACGGATACCATCACCATCGAGTCTGTCCTACACGAGAAGAAGACATTTGATACCAGCCTCAGCCTTCAAAAGCTCGGTATTACAGACACGGACAATGCGTGGCAAGCAGACGCGCCAACGAAGCCAACCATCCTGACATCCCTACCCAGCCAGTCTAATATTTTGAGCGTATCTATCTTGGAACTCGCATTATCTCAAGCAGATCAGGCTCGATATTACTGCGCGGTCACCACCGCAGATCGGAAATTGCACCTATTAGATCCAACTTCGCCCACACACGAAGTAGCGCGTTCTTATTCAACGTTCTCAGAATCACCTATCCTGGATGTCTTAGCCATAGATAGGCAGCGCATACTCGTGGCGTCTATGTCTGGACGGCTTGCTCTTTACGATACAGTCAGCGACGTTATGCTCGAGGAACGCAAGGACCACTCCAAGTACGTTGTGAGGATTGCGCGCTACACACAGGACGAATACGTTTTCATCGCCACCGCAGGATGGGATGCTAAAGTTTTTCTGTATCAGTATACTAGCACAGCTGGAGAAAATGGCATAAGGCTAGGTGAGCCGCGTGCCTCTTTGGAGCTACCAACGATTCCAGAAGCTCTTGCTTTCGTGAAAGGACCGGATAGCGATAAAACCATTCTTCTTGTAGCTCGAAGAGATTCGACATTCCTGCATTACTATGCGGTCTCGAGCCCGACCTCGCCAACATTGGTCTTCTTGGGCAAGCAAAACCTGGCACCCCACTCGAACGCTTGGGTAGCTTTTACCCCATCTGATGTACAGCTGTGTCCCACGAATCCATCGCTGGTTGCTATTGCTACATCTACAACGCCACATATGAAGCTCCTTGTGGTCAATCTTCTGATTCCCAGTGACCAGGCATCTTTCCTCGACACTAACCGTGAGCTTACTCAAGCTTCGCAAGCCCGAGCGGAGCTTCTGATCCAAGACAGAGAAGAGGCTGCAATAGTTGTCAATGTGTCCACATTGGCGCCACAGACCCAGTACTCAACACCTCGATTGGTGTGGCGCCCCGATGGATCAGGCATTTACCTCAGCTCCGACGATGGCTTGGTGCGTGGCATTGAAGCGGCCACAGGCAAGATAATGGCAACACTTGATGGACACGATTCGGGCTCGAAGATACGTTGTCTGTGGTCTGGAAGACTTGCGACCTTTTCAGATAGTCCGATGAATGCCTCACGCGAGCAGGAAGTTCTGATCAGCGGTGGGTTTGATCAAAAGCTGATTGTGTGGCATCCATGAGCTGTCAATGGTGACAGAGCGAATCAACAGCGCAAGTCTTACCATCCGAGTATATGCGAGGACCACTCGTTCGCTTGTCAATGCTTTCGTATGTCGGCGTAGATGCACCTCACAAGAAGCAGAAACATGTCGTAGTTGAAGCATCACTAGCTACGGCACGGTTAACCATTTACAGACCAGGGTGGTGGCAGAAACAACTTATTCCAACTAGCGGTGCGGACGTATCCGAGTTGTGGCAACTAGTCCGAGCCGGCTTCGCATTTGTCGTTACAAAAAGGCCCTTCTTAATCCGATGGAATTCGGCTCAGGGTTGTCAGCCTTGTCCAGTCAAGAAGCACAGGCTTGTGTTTCGTTACTTTTCCCATGGCGCGAAACCCGGTATTAGTTCAAGGGCCACCATGGCGCCACCAAGATCCAATCCCCACAAATATGCAAATCATCCGAAAAGTCACTGGATCACGCAAACTTGCACGCTGTAATGACGGTCATATGTCATGCAAGGGCACACATGGCTGTCGGTTGATATTCACCCTTACCGGTGCGCTAGCTTCCCGATTCCAGAACCCTTCGCATCCATGTGTCCACCCCACGCACTTTCGTCCCATAATCTCGCCGCTGGTTAGTTTGACTTACGTTTATGCACTTTGCATGGCGCTGAGGATATGACACTATTTACAGCTCCGGAAACGTGGCGTCGGGGAAGCAAACCCGCTTCCCCTTCCCGGCTTGCAGGCGGAAGTGGAACCTTCGCAAGCATCAGCTTTCCCATTGGTGTCTGTAGGCCTTGTTGCTGAGGCACTTTGGATCTGTTGGTTTCTCACCATATGGGCTTGGCTGCTGCCCAATGCGCTTCGCACATCTGGTTCAGCATGCAAAGACCTGTGAAGGCTTCTCATCAGCAATACTTGCACACGTATAAGTACGCCCGCTGTCATCCTTACTGTCCGTGGACAATTCCTTCATCTTCCCTATCCTGTTGTCTAGTATATACTTATCCTTCCCTCTGAC
>AJMS01010096.1:0-13345 GCA_000263175.2 Phaeosphaeriaceae sp. UM 1110
TGAGCGCACCAAGAGGTAGTCATGGAGGTGAGGAGGATACAGTCTGGGCTCCAGGAAAGTGGATAGACTTGGTCGTCTGATGATGCCCTAGCGCTGGCATATCCGTGGAGGCCAGCCTCGAAAAGCGAAGCATGATCGTCTCAGATACAACTGATGTCCTGATCCTAATCAATTTTCAGTCGACCAAGAAAGGTGTGGGCCGCTACATACATAGCGAGCCTCTACCACCCGTTGATACATATGATCTATTATGATGCTTCTTTCACATTCGACCAAAGGACGTTGAAACAAGTTCACCTGTCCGATCAAACAGTCTTCGAGGTACTGCTTACGGGTTATTTGCTGCAGTTTACGGTGATTGGATGTTGTTTACCCGAGGTTGAACCGGCAGGTCGGTTGCCAATATGCGTCCCTTATCGAAGACTTTCCATGCCCATGCTGACCATCATTCGCGTGTTCTCTGATGTCACGACACCCGCGCTACTGGCGCAGTCCAATTTCTCTGCAGAGTGGGATCGATCAGCGCCTCGCCTGCTCACGTTACCTGATTTTGTAGTCCTAACGCGTCTATATCTTCGCTATGCACAGGAGTTGCCTATGCTGACGCAACACTTTTACGCTTCTAAGCACGTTTCTTCCCTAGCTGATCTTGAATTCCCTTCGTTGTCGCCTTTGATGTACTATGCTTTGCTTCGCGTGCAGCTTTTTTAGCAGTGTCTTGTTCAGCACGGTCTTGAAGGTCAGCTTGAATTGCCTCAAGATTTTCGTCTTTTATTACCCGTCCTACACCTTTCTTCCTATGCTTTTTAGGATGTCCGACTTCGTCTTTCTGCCAGCCCCAGCTTTATTGTTCGCAACTTCAAGAAGCCCGATGTAGGTCTGATCAAGGGCCTGTCGGGCTATAGATCTCTGGGCTGCGTTGGCAAGCTTCTGAACGAGTCTTTGATGCCACGTTGGGGTCGCGCTAGTCACGAAAAAGCCTCCTTTTCTGACCTAGTCAACTTTAGCCCAGCCGTGGCCGGGGAGCCGATGAGCATACTGTGACGTGACTGTGCCCCCGCAATCAAGGACATTTGAACTATTAGCCTGCATCTCTACTGCCTTTGCATGAAGAAAGTGCGAAATTATTCTGCTCTGAAATCACACCCACCTATTTGGAACCCTACGATCGGGTTCTGCTTGAGCGCCGACCTGTCATGCGACCGTTCCGACCACTCTTGCCAGCCGCCGAGGGATCCTATCGAGAGCCACCTGCAGAGCCACCCCCCAAGAGACGGAAACTTCCATCTACGTGTCAAACATGCCGCACACGAAAGACAAAGGTTGTCAACACACAGCTTCTGTTTTCTCTTCTCCTTTGATACCTGACTCCTGCATAGTGCGATGGAGCTCGTCCCGTATGCGGAAACTGCGTGCTGCGAAAACTATCCTGCCAATACGTCGAGACGAAAGCGCGTCTTATGAAACAGCAATATCCAGAACTGCAAAAGCATGATGCTGAACAGACGGAATTGCTTGAGCTCCTCAAAACCTTGCCTGAAAAAGATGCCGTCTCGGTGCTTCATCAACTGCGATCGGGCATGAACATTGCCTCGCTTTTGAGCCACGTACGAGACGGACACTTACTAATGCAGCTCTCTCTCTCTCCTGAAACCCGACGCGTCTATGAATTTCCACACTTACCAAGTATGCCTAGTTACCTGTTCTTTCAGGATAATCAATTCCTCGATTCGATGTTGTACAAAGCCACGTTGGATCAGACTCGTCCTTTGAATACCTTGGATCAATCGATCCCATCGCCCAACTCTGGATACCACAGCGCATATTCGATGCCTTACAAAGCTGCCCAATTGGTAGAACCGATAATAGACAAAGTCACTGCGAAGCCGTGGACGAATGTCATTTCTGACGATCACTTATTCCGACGGCTTGTCTGCATTTATTTCCACTACCACCGCCCATGTGGTCCTTTCTTACATAAGGATCTTTTCTTAGCAGACATGGCGACAGGCCGTACGACCTTTTGTTCTGCGCTTCTTGTCAATGCTGTTCTTGCCAGTGCAGCGGTCAGTACACACTCAGATGAAAGCGGCCAGAGCAACGTTGATGAGAGCATTTAGCAAAGTTGCCATGAAATCTCAAATCGGTCAAAGATATGGCTGCCTGAATCACTCGCATATAAGTTCTTAGCTGAAGCAAGAAGACTATGGGACATGCAATTGTCAAAGAAGACCCGCCTCACCACAGTTCAAGCAGCGTCACTGCTGAGTTATACGTTCACAAACAACGGGTTAGACAAGGTTGGAACTATATATCTAGAGCAAGCGGTTGCGATGAGTAATGACCTCAATTTGTTCGGGCTTAGTGACGATAAAACTGATACAGAGATGCGAAAAGCCCGCACACTGACTGCGTGGTCGCTTTTCACGTGGCAGGCGTTGTTCGACTTATGTTACTTTCGCGCCCCTCACGTCCGACAACCTCCACAGGAAGCTCTACCAGACCCAGCACTCGACCCGGAATGGTATGGGGAAATTTGGCTGCAGTACCCTTCTAGCCCGACACCGATCCCGCTCCACCTCGGACATGTACTGCGGGCCCAAATGATTCTACACGTGATCATGAATGAAATGGCTCTTTTATCTTTTGGAGGATCTACAACGCGCTCCTTGACGGCCGAAGAGACTGTTAAACTTATACGCAAGCTACACAAATGGAAAGACGCACTGCCAGACCCTTTGAAGGCTCGAAACATTCTCCATCCATCTCATTTAACGCTACAGTAAGTAGCCCTTACTCTCACAATTACACCGGATCTCTGTGCATTATGCTGCCTCACTCAATGGCTATACTTGTCGCCTTCACGGGTATCTTAGTCCAACGCTGATAATGTTTGCAAGCGTCCAATACTTGCAGGTAGTCATCCTACTTATGAAAGCCCTCACCGCATGTCTTGCTCTAGACACAACCATCGTCTCGGAAATGTGCATCGGCACTGAACCCGATGCCGTGCTCCACGAGGCGAATTTGATGCTCGAGACGGTTATGCGGCTCTACTATATGCGACATAGTTTCGAATTATACGACCCTTGGCTTACATTCGCCTTGACCATTGTCGGCAACAACGCTGTCAGGAGTTTGACGTCAGCTTCGGACGACAACCCTCAGGACCGAGAAGGGCATCGATCTACTCTGATCCTGTCCGCACGGGGATTGCACGACCAGAGCTTCAATTACCACTTGGCGAATCTTGTTGGCGTTCAACTGCAAAGCGCCATGTCGCCTGAAGACTTGCAATTGGTGCGGACGCATGTCACGGCTGCAGGAGTTGGCAATCGCGACCAGGAACTGATTGCACAGCACTCGCATAGCCAGTGGGTTATACCGTTGATTGGAGTGGATGAAGACACGGAAAAATATGTATTGAAAAACATGATCGAAGCCTTTGCAGAAGTCGATTTGGAAGGAAGTGATACCTCGAGCCAAAGGAGCACGCCGCCGCCTTTGTAGGCATGGACTGGAGCATTCGCACGTTACAATCCTGACTCTCTTGTTTGCAGCATTATATGGTTATTCTAGACCAATCCTGGATGCATCACTTAATGCGCAGAGGTTGCGAGTGTGCTGCACTTTCAGGACGAACGTCAGCGAACCGCGGATAATGTCACCGACTGTGTCAGGACGACAGTGTTCGAGCATGCATCCTGGCGTTGTGTTACCTACATGGTCAACAACACACCCGATGGTCGTATTGTGTGTTCAAGCCTTCGTTTCATATCTTCGTATGGCGGCGCCCACTGCCTGCCCCTTTTTCATCGCTCTCAGCTTGAAAAACTGGAATTCGACGCGACAGAACAAACTTTTATCGAGAGGAAAGTGCACATCCATTCGATTGATATCTTGAAGTGCACGGAAAACAGGTTGTGCACAGCTGAGGAAGAGGGGCTTACTTTTCGACAATATCCTCTTCTTCTTGGACTAGTGAAAGTGCGCACAACTGTGGCACAGTCGCCCTTACTTCCTATGATGATGGACCGTAAAAGAGCTAGATTGCTTCATTTTCTCACTACCACTTGCAGCACTCTCTTCTATTCCCATGCTCCAGATCTTTCGATCGTCTGAGTTCCTTTTCTCGCCATCGTTGGAAGCTGATGTCAAGGGAGTCTCTGGCGAACAACTTGTTTTCATCCTTCACTCTTCCCTTTCCTTGTTACAATTTTCATCGTAATGTCGCAATATATCAAACTCAAGCCACGATCTCCGCCAGCTGAATACGCCAAAGAACCATAACCGCGAACGCGTCCCTACCTTTTCTCTCATACTGAAGATCTTGTCTACGATAAGCATCATAGGATGTAGCACTGTCATGTACATAGCGAATGGAAACCCTGTCGATGGCTATATGTCCTTTGCTCTAGTTATGCGATCTACAGTGCTCCTTTCATGTTCTGTATCGATTTCAGCCAAAGAGTTGACAGCACTTGCACTCCTGTGTTGCTGCTGAAGCATTCATATACCTCATGAGCGGACGCCAACGGCAATGCCTTCATTGTATCGGAAACACGCACATTTCGAGCGGCAATCGTCAAATACGATGTGTATAGCGATAGCAGTCATATGCGGCTCAATGGCACTCGTCGGCCTCGGGTCCTGATAGAAGAAGCGTCAAAGGAAGACCGACCTGGAGATAGCAAAACTTCAGCTGGCCCCTCGCCGGCCTCGAGTACTTCAGTCATTACTATCTCAGGTCTCTTGCAAATACCGACGGCATGGCCGACGATGGGAGTGGCGTATTCACGCCATCCAATGGGCTATTCGTTAATCTATTTAAGATATTTGACAATGTTTCAGGGACCAATGTATCCTGCGTACCGATGTATCAGAATGCTACCGAGGATCTCACATGGTATCTTCACGACGTCATGTTTTGCATGGCATGGGCGTCAACAACTGGTATCAATCTCTTACCACTTCCCTGCAAATTGATGCACGCTAATTGGTTATTACAGCGACTATGCCTGGTGACTACCCAAATTGGAGGCATACCAAAAGTGCAATCGTCTACGAGACCAATCTCTTCACTGCATGGCTCGCTTTCGCGCTCATACTGACCGGTCTGGCCATCATTGTCTCTCTATTTTGGGGATGTTGGGGGCTGAATCGCAAACTGAGCCTCAGTCCGCTCGAAACTGGACGGGTCTTAGCAATGGCTATCCTTGGAAGGATCGGGTATTTGGTACTGCATAGCGTGAATCCCGCACTGGCCGGGTGAGATTTTTTTGTCGCCACGACCTGGTCCCCAATGGGGTTTCTCCATCCCGCGCTATCGGCATGCAAGGGCTTTGTTTCTCGAATGGCTTATCCGAGGATGTCAGCTATGATTAGACCATTGAGCTGGTGACGGGAACAGGTTGTGCAATCTCGTGCTACTTGCTGATCGTGTTCGAATCAACACCGCCGGTCAAAGGACCCTAGTACGAAAGCAATCCCGAGATGAATTCGATATCGGTCAAGTCGAAGGAGGATGACAATAGTATGTCACATAAGACAAGAGCTGCTTCAAGCATGTGAAATGATGGCTCGTAGCCAGGTTGCTCATTACTAGTTCGTCATCATAGAATGTCCTTGTATGCTCATGAATAGCTGAACCACAATGCAACGCCCCCAATCCCAAGAATGAATGCCAAAAATGTATATCCGATCCAAACGCCTTGCTGAAAGAGACTGACTCATGCACAGACTGACTCATGCACATGATGATGAATGACAGAAAGAAATGCATGGTGTTTGATACTAATGAACACCCCAACTCCAATTCCGCCAATCAAATTGATAAAACGAAAGAGTATGCTCACGAAGAAGACGACTCAGCACTAGACGACTGTGTCAAGTCCTCGCCTTCAAAGCCTGCATTCTCGAGCTCTAGCGCAATCTCTTCGTACCATTTGCCATGGGTCTTGCGGTCGATGTCACTGACCTTGCTCAGCTGGTCGCAGATATCAGCGACTTGAGATACAAACTCGGGCAGACCCGTAGTTGCAAGGCCCTCGGTTGCTGTACTGGCCGCCTTGACACGTTCGCCGGAGCTGCTAGCGGAGACGCGGTTGAAGATGTGCGTCTTCAAGCGCTGGAACAGGACCTTGAGGACGGGGTCGGAGAGCTTTCCAGACTCGGCCTGTGTCAGAAGACGAGTGATCGTAGAAGACAGCTGTGCGCGAGTCGAAGGAGGCATGTTGTGCGAGGACTCCAAGAGAGTGGAAAGCTTTGATGGAGTTGTTGAATCCTTCATATAGCCGTCCTTCAATACGTCCCACATCCTGTTGGCCTGCGGCTTCCAGGGTGTCCTGACGTCGCGCTTGAGCAAGTTCTTTGCTGTGAGAAGAATACCACCAATGATGGTGATGCGCAGCGACTCTTCGCGAATGCGAGAGATGCGGGCGCGGTCCAGGTCTAGGGTCTCAGGCAGCTCCGATTCGCGAAGGGGAGGTACAGCTATGGCGAGATCAACGAGACCGCGAGCATAAATCTTGTGTGCGGTGGGTCGATTGATGGGACTGCTCTGTCCCCAGGGATCACGACGGTCAGCCTCAGTGTGCATGTTGACAGCAGCACTCCGCCACCAACGCCTCGTGCGGTCCAATGTGATCTTGCCCTCCTCCAAGTCCTGGGCGAACATGCGCTGCTCGTACCCAGTGGCTTCCTTGATGAGCATCGGCGCTGCGTTCATCAGAAGGAAGTTTGAATAATCCAGGGACAGCAGGTCGATAACATGGAGAAGTTTGAACAGCTTCTCGACCATCTCTGCCAGCTCGCCTTCCTCTCTCAGTTCTTCTGCAAGCGCCTGAACTTGTGCATCTCGGAATGGTGCACACAGCTTGGGAAGAATAGTGGCAATGAAGCCGAAGAACTTTTCGTAGGAGAAGAGGCCTTGTTTGCATTGTGTTCTGATCAGCTCAGGGTCCAATGTCTCTGAGATCAAGGTGTGCATCGAATTGCCTGCCTTCAACAGGCGCAGGAGTTTTCCTCGGATGTTCTCAGCCATAGCAATTGTCCAGTTCGTGCTGTCACCGTCCTTGAAGCCCTGAAGCATGGCATTGCAGAGTTCGCGGTTGAGAGCGTCCCTGAGGTCAGCGGTCGGAGTAGGATCGACTCGAAACTCCTTATCGATTGACAGCTCGTGCACAAGAATGCGGTTGTCAGGTACGACTGTGAAGACCTTCGACAAGGACTGAGCTTGGTGACCTTGCGTAGGGATCTGGCGGCCCTCAACGCCTGCAGCCGCGAGCTCTGAGGCTGCCTCAGCTTGCATAGCGGTATTGTGACTCGAAGTGGGCGAATCTGGCGACGTTTCCATAGCCACTCGAGGGCGGACTGTGTCTCCTACTGGCTTCTTCTTTGGCCGCGCCCTGCGACTCTCACGAATAGCCTTCCTGATCAACGCATGCGCTTTGTCGGGTCCTGCCAGCTTCTTGATCTTACTGAGAAGGATGACTTGGTTTTCTCTGATGCCATTTCGGTATTCGTTTGCGACTTCGTCCACAGTTGCATCCTTGACACTCTGCCAGATCTCATCTAGACTGACGAAGGAGGCAACCATGGTCTCCACAAGCGCCGAGGAGTCGCGGGCCTTCCAATCATTGAAAGCCGTTACGAATGCACTATGTGCAAGGAGAACGGTTTCTGTTCGCGTTGGCGATGGAGTGAAGTGATTGAAGGTAGTGAGCTTTGCTAGCGCAGCTTCGAACGAGATGATCAAATCTTTGGCTTTGGTAATGAGGTCCTGCTCTTGTGCACCGTCTCTGCTCAAGACATGAGCTGGGTGGCCAAGGATCAAATAGGCTGATAAAAACGTCCTGACCGCAGTGCTTCGCGCTACTGGGTCCTGGTCTGGCAGCAGAACGAAGACGGTCATCATCTTCTCCGTCGTCCTGAGCACCTTCTCGTCCGCCAGCAGCGACGTGATGTCCTCGAAGCTGGTGTCGCGGATCTTATCGATAGACAGGCCCAGATCTAGCCACGCGCTGACAATGTTTTTCCTCGTCATTGCCCGCCACGCCGACTGTATCCTAATAGCAGCGACTTCGGAAGTAAGAGCCGGTCGCTCGGTGGAATTCCGCTGAGCGTCCGCTGGGGGCGAGCTGGCTGTCCGTGGTCTACGCGGATTGCGCTTGTGGAATTCAAGCCTCCTCTTCTCGGCCTCTGCGAGCTTCTCTTCCATTTCTACACGGTATCGGCGATCTTCAGCGGCCTTGCGCTCTTTCATGTCCTCGGCCACCTTCTTGGCTCTCCTGACTTCTTCTGCGCACGCAGCTGCCACCTGGGCAAGGTGGCGTTCGCGCGCGACTTTGGCGGCCAACGCGCGCTCTTCACTGTTGGAGGCCCGCGGGGCGGCCTTGGCCAACGCAGCGCGCAGTCGGACCTGTTCGGCATGTGCAGCGCGGTCTGCCAGTCGCGCTTTCCTGGTTTCGAGAATAGATGCCCGGCGAAGTTGCTGGGCAATGTGGTGGCTCTGGCAGCTGTTGCGGTAGGAGCGGTTCGAGGAGTGCGAATGTGTCGACGAGAGGGAGTTCCGGCGTGACGACTGGGCAGACGACTTGCGACGATTGTTTGCATGTCGGTGGAAACGAGCGGCGATGCGTGGTGGAGGTTGGAGCGGTTCGCCGTTTCCGGCGTCGTCTGAGAGAATCATGTCGGGCTCCTCGGGTATGTCGTCGGTCTCGAGCTGGCGCTGCAGCTGCGAGCTGACCATATCTACTTCAGAGTCCGTGAGAGACATGGTAGGGGTGTCTATGGAATACCGCGCAGGAGTCGCGCGAGTGTGTCGGGGCGGTCCGACGAGTAGATGACGCTCGTAACGGGCTGATTATGAAACAAAGCACGGCTTCTATGACGGTACTTGTTTGTCGGGCCGCAAACGATCGAGGTAAGATGTGTCGCGTCCTAGGGGCGCATGCAAGAATATGATACACAGAAGTGAAGGGCGCCCACTCTATCGATGCTTGGGGAGCAATGCGCTCGGGGGAATCTTTCAGGGCAGTTGTCGTTATCGTAAGGTGCGAGAATGCAGATACGCTATTACGACCGGTGCAGGAAGAAAGCAGAGGTGAACAAAGGAATGCGCTCCGCACCTATACCACCGTCACATGAAAGATGTTTGGGTTGGTAATGGGCGTGGCTGGGGAGGGGCACTCGTCTTGCTCGTGCTTTCCCTCGACATGACGACCCATGCCAAGCCGCTGACTGACGCGCAGCCGGTACGCTAAGGAAGTGCATCGAAACTGATCGACCCGCTGCATGCTTCGAGACCCGTTCCAGCCTTGCATCAACCTACCACAGTATTCACACCATGTTGAACATGCCTCTGCAAGGATCGCAATACTCGAGAAACTTCTATATATCTACACCCTTATATGCAAGCATGTTGAGATCATCACCACATAGTCTTGTTAGTTGTTGTATGATCTGGCGTACTTTCATTGATGGCTATTTGCGTTTGATGGATCAATGTACACATCATTGAGAATCTTGAGAAGCAGACCTCAAGATATGTGTACCCGGAAGTCGCTTCAGAAGTGCTCTCGAGAATTAGAAAGCGTATCAAATGGACTTTTGTCAAGGCAGTGCACCCTCGACGGGTATCCGCAGTATGGCACGTGACCGCGCGAACACTAGAATCGGTTTCCGCTCCGTACGTCAATGCTTGGGTCGCTCATCGCAAGGCCACATGTCAAAAGAACACTTTCTCATGCGATTTCTCCCATGACATCCTCACACACAACATGTTTAATCTGCGCTCGATCGTCCTTCTGGTCGTGTCGTACCTGATAATACCACGCCTCACGTTCCTTCCCAAAAATGTCCACACGCTCCTGACCCTCTTCGGACCGTTCCTGCTCCCCCGCGTCCTCGACTGGTTCAACACCGCGCGCGCAACATCACGAAGCGTCCCCGTCCGACCCACCCCGCCCCGAGTTCAGAATGCGCTGAACCTCCTATTCGTGAGCGCCGTCGTGTGCTTCATCCTGTCATTCTCCCGCTTTGCGCCCGAGAACATTTTCCTCAAGACACAGAGCCACATCCGCACCGAGACGAGCGTGCTTTTTGCGAGGCTGCGACATCTGAGAGACCTCACTGAAGAGGACGATGCACTCCGTGCCAAATTCGCCAGCGTGCGCAACAAGCTGCTATACCTCACTTATGGCCCAGACACGTTGCTGAACTGCGTCTGGTGCAGCACAGCGGATGGCCACGACCAACAGAACTACTTTCTGTACAGCCTGCCCAAGATCCTTACGCCACATGTAGCCCAGCTTGTCGTGCTTGGTCTAGCCACGTCTTCGTTGATTGGCAGCGAAGGCTCGCGATTTCGCACCCATGTTACCATTGCCGGAGTATCGATGATGGTGGTGGAAGCGTGGTACATGAGTACTTACGATATAAGCACAAACAAGCGGGCGACTTTCGTGCAGGACCTCGACTCGGCACACTGGCGCGTCCGATTCATTAGATACATCACGTTCGCTGTGGTGGACATTGCATTTGGGTTTGTGCTTTGGGCAACGAGCACGAATCGATGGCTGGCAAAACCTGTCGGCATCGCTGTGCGCATGGAAACAACCACACGTCAAGCGGAGGAGACGTTGAACAAGCTGCGTGGCCTCGGCCTTCTTACGAACTCGATCAATCGCGACCCAGCATTGCGTGGTGTCCGAGAAGAATATTGGAGGACAGAAGGACAAGTCATGGCAGAAACTGTCCAGGACGAGGCAGTCACGGAGGAGATCAACAAGGCCATTGGCAAGATAGATATCAATGCGCTCGAAGGGCGTGTAGGCGTGGTTGCGGACGGCATCTTGAAAGGCATTGATGGATTGCGTCAAGCACAAGTCATTGCGGCACAGTCGGCAGCTGGAGTCTCGTCATGAATGCGGGTTTGTTTCCTGCATGGCTTACGAGCATCGACTCGACCACTGTTACCATATAGACGGATACAGATGGAGAGGGTATGCACGGGTACTTACATAGAGATACGTATGCACCTGAGTGGAGTCCTCGGTATGTACCTCTACATCGAGATCCGAACATTACTTGCTATCGCAAAATTCTCACACGCGAGCGCCGCTATGTGTGGTCACCCGCCATCTTTGAAGTACGTCAAGCTTGCTTGAAATTTTGGTCTCGACTGCTTAGACCGAGGCTTGCCGACGAAGTCACAAACCTCACCTTGGCGGCTCTGCAGACGCGACACTCATGCACGCAGAAGATAGCTGCGCCGAAATCGCATGGCGCTGTTGCGCCCTAACAAATATACGTCTACGTATATTATCCAGCCTGGGACCATGAGGCTGAAGATGAGTCGATCGAGGTCCGTTTTCGGACGGTGATATTCTATACCACGGCGGATACTAGCGGTACGCCGGGATACTCACGCCTGGACACGCCCTACCGTACTATGTCCGCCCTAATCCCTGAATTTCACTACCCAAGATGCTCCTGCAGGAACCAACCACAATCGCGTCCTCACTTGTCGTCATCGGACCAAACGTTCAGACTTCAGATTTGGCGGTGAAGAACAATCGACAAGAGGAAGCAAATATGGCTATGCAAATAAAGACCAATTGCTTCGAGAACAACGCACTGTTCTCGGCTGCGTTCAGAATCTACCAAGGGCCCACCGAATGAAGATTTCTTTATCAACAAAAGATACGCTAACACCATTTGCCGCGGCCTCCCGGGGAAGAAACACTAGTGAAAAGACAGGGCTCAGCATTGCGTCGACCTGCCTCGTGATCCAGGACGGGAAGTCTGACTCTTGACTAAAATTGTTGGTAGTATAAGTGCCCTCCTGCTTCTCGTCTTCCTCTCTTCACACACTCTCGATTGACAAATCTTGATTGCTATCCTCTAGAGTGTCTGCTCTATTCCTCAAAGGACCTCACCTTTCAAAGACAATCACCACAAACTTTGCACACAATGGCACCCATCGCCATCACACCTCCCGCAGACGGTGTCGAGAGCGTCTCACACCTCACAGAACAAGGCATCGCCAATGCTCTCAGTAAAAATGCTCCCTCACAACTCAAGTCTGCTGCCATGACAGACAACATCACATCCACACCTCCCTCAGAGCCAGCATCCCAACCAGCAATTGAAGCCACTCTCGCCGAGCTTGACGCCTCAAAAGTCCAATGCACATACACCACCTCCCCACGCACCGTCCCCGCCGTGGGCTCCGCAGAAATGGCCTCCCAAAAGATCTGTACCGACCACATGATCCAAGCCTCATGGACCTCCGAGCAAGGCTGGGCCGCTCCAACTCTGCAACCCTACGGCCCCCTCTCCCTCGCCCCCACCGCCTCATGCCTGCATTATGCGACCGAATGCTTCGAAGGCATGAAGCTCTACCGCGGGCACGACGGCAAACTGCGTCTCTTCCGCCCCAAGCTCAACTGCAACCGCATGCTCATGTCGACGAACCGGATCGCGCTGCCCGGCTTCCCGCCCGAAGAACTCCTCAAGCTCGTCGTCAAGCTATGCGCAACCGATGGCGCGAAGTGGTTGCCCAAAGACCGTCCAGGCCAGTTCCTCTACATCCGGCCCACGATGATTGCCACCGACTCCGCGCTGGGCGTCGAGCGCCCCAAGGAAGCACTCTTGTTCGTCGTCCTCGCATGCTTTGCGCCAATGGGCAACATGAACGGCGGAATCAAGCTCCTCGCATCCCAGGACGACATGTGTCGCGCGTGGCCTGGAGGGTTCGGATACGCCAAGGTCGGCGCGAACTATGGACCTAGTCTTGTTGCGCAGGGCGAGGCAAGGAAGCAGGGGTATCATCAGATCTTATGGCTGTTTGGCGAGGACTGCACGATCACAGAGGCGGGGGCGAGTAACTTTTTCGTGGTGTGGAGGACGAGGGAGGGCGGGTTGCAGCTTGTTACGGCGGATCTGAACGAGAAGATTGTGCTTGACGGAGTCACGCGGCGATCGATCCTCGAACTCGCACGTGAGAAGTTGACGAGTAAGAGTGAGGGACTAGAGGAGTTGGAGATTGTGGAGCGAAAGTTCAATATCTTTGACATTGTTGACGCCGCCAAGGAGGGTCGACTTGTTGAGGCCTTCGCGTCCGGCACTGCGTGGTTCGTTGCACCTATTAGCCAGATCCATTTCCGCGGCAAGGACATTGAGGTGCCCATGGCGAATGGCCAGATTGGTGCGTATGCGGATAAGCTGAGGGGATGGTTGAAGGGCATCATGTGGGGAAGTGATGGTATGGAGAGCCATGAGTGGGGACATGTTGTCGAGGAGGCATGAAGTGGTTGATGTGGTGGAGTTTGCAAGGCGTTTG
>AJMS01010095.1:0-13307 GCA_000263175.2 Phaeosphaeriaceae sp. UM 1110
ATGCTTCCCGCCCGAGTCTCATAACCTTGCTCCTCAGACAGTGACCCACGTTACTCTCAAACATCTACCATGAATCACATCGCCAATTGCATGAGGCCTGAAGGCGACAAGTCCCCCAATTATATAACCCCCGAAACATCCTTCTTCAGAATGAGTGTAAGTCGACAAACAACTCTTTGCTGAAATGAGTTTTCATCTACCCCGTCGATCACGCTCACTGAGAGAGATCCAGTCCACCAGAGACACTCCCGTCACACACCCCAAGGCCCCTTTGTCCAAGAGCCCTTCTTTGGCCAACCTCTCACAGCCCGCCACTGCTTCTCGCTACCAGCTTTGGCCCGCATCAAAAAGCCCAGTGGGAGGCCCCAAGAACGCTGCTTCTGCTGAGAAGATTGCTGCACTCTCCGTTGGCCGTTCGTCCACCTCACTAAGTGACACTGCTGTTCTACCAGAAAGCGTACCATTCTGGCAACGCACGAGCGCATTAGCAAGGCGTCGTAAGGTCAGCGTACCAGAACTTGGGAATACCATGACCACAGTGCAGGAGATGGCCATTGATTCACGTAAGCCACTCAAAATCTTAACATATCAACATCCCAGCTAATATAATGGCAAGCCACAATTCCAGGTAGACCACCACTGCGTCAATTGTCACATGAGACCTTTGGCCATGAAAGGTCTTGCAGTGCCCCAGGCACAAACTGGCGAGCCGGCCCCTTCGGCGATGCCATGGTCTCCTGTGTGACAGGTCCTTCACCCGTGACTGCTTCTCAACAAACTACTCCCGCCACAGCAACAGAAACCCCCAAGACTGCCATAAAGCCACTATCGCCTATCATCAGTCCTATGGCGAGCCCCAGGCCGTTACTGAAACTTGATACCGCCACTCTAGGTGATCTCGATCTGCCACCCCAGGTACCGCCCAAGTCCCCGGCTGTTGAACGCAAGGGTTCGCCGACACCTCTTATACTCAGCTCGAAAGCGAGCAAAACACAACTCATGACCCCAGCGACCATGACATCTGCTGGAAACACTCCCTTGAGCGCGGTTGACTTCCGACGGTCGCCGAATACCATGCCTCTCTCAACACCACCCACTGCTTTCACAAACCCGTTCAGCTCAGCTTCGCCCGCCTCGAGCCGTGGCTCCCCAAGGGTCGAGCGAAAAGATCCTCTTGCGGCAGCTGCCGCATCACACAACCGCAACCAATCTGAGTCGTCAATTATGGATCGTGGTCGGCCATCGCGTCGGCCCAGCAAGAGTGCTCGCCATCGGGCGATGTCAGAGACAACCAACCTTGAGGCTGCGGCTCAAGATACATGGCAGCTTCCTCAAGGCATGCGCGTAGCTGAAGCCTCGCGACGTTTGAGCGATGCCGACAAGTCGTTGCTGCACAAGCAGGCATTTGACCAAGCTGGTAATTTCGAAGTCCTGAACAAGCGTGACGTTGCTTCATTGTCTCGAGTAAGTGTCCCCTCCTCGGTCATTCTGTGCATCTTCACTGACATGATGTAGGAGCTGAGAGCACTTGATGAGCGTTGCGACTACCTTCGCAAGACCTACAAGTCTCTACGTGCTGGTCGACAGAAGCTTCACGGACGCATGATCGCTTACCTTCGAAGGGGAGAAACCGTCATCTTCTCCCGTGAATCTCTACTCAAGCAGGAGGAGGCACTCGCGGAATTGGACGTCTCGATCGATGAATTCATTCTCAAGCTCGAACAGGCCGAGAACCGCCGCCTACGCCTTCGCCAAAAGTTGCTTGAGCACGTTGCCGCGGCCATCGTGTTGAACCCTGGCGCATCTCGCGAAGACGCCGCCCAATCGACCCCTCCACGAAGCCCAACCAAGATCGCTGCGAGTCCCGCACGTGCAGCCGATCGTCAAACGACCGAGTCTATCAAAATTTACGCCGACGGTCACGTCTTGAACCTCTTCTCGGACATCGAGAAGGCCATTGGCAAGATGTGCGAGCAAACCTGCTAGCGTCGCATCATCCCTTTCACCCTGCAAGTCTTCTGGATCGACGTCACCACTAGCGCATCATGTAGCGCCTCACTAATCCCTTCACACCTCCAGCCTTCGATGACATTCTTTTGCATTTGTAACGGCCTATGTACATGTTGCTTCTTGTCACTTTCTTTCGCAACGGCAGCTTCTCCACCTTCATTCTTTGCTTGTAGATTCGGATTCCGAGGTTTGGTGGACTTTTACTTTTATGTCCTGCTTTGCATCCAAAATACCCATGCTGTTTTGAGTATATCACTGCGGCACGTTGCATATTCTTTCTTCTTCAAATTTCTTCGTTGGGCAATGTCGGGCCCCGGCAGAGGGGACGTTTCATGTTTCCAGGATTGACGAGAGACGAGCGGCAGAGGATGCCATTGTGGCGCACCATGTATGGAGATACGACCTGCAGGGGTCGACGAATGAAGAAATGACATTCTTGACCAATATTCCCACCTTGTTCCAGAACAAGTCATGTGTGGCGCGATCGTCTCGGAGCCTCGTGAATCGTAGTGTCACTGTGGCTGCTTCATGACATTCATCGATCAGCATTGCAGTCCACAATGCGTGCCCACAGCTCGCGTGGGCGGCAGCGACGGCAAGACTGGTCGGAGCGCAGGTTACGTCCCGTGTGACAGATCAAATTCAAGTGGAGATAATCAGCCAGTGTCTTTGCGCAACCTGCACTGTGACGAAGTCAGTGTCGAGAAGAACAGTGGGGCTAGAACCATATCATTGCCACTTTATCGCAGCGATAGTGTGTTTCAAGCGGCAACGTGCTCGCTTGCAGCAGTTGCCCAGTCCAGTCCCCCGTTGAAACTATTTGCTAGTGGGGCGAAAAGTAACTGGCAGGCTAGCTCGAAACGCTTTCAGCTGCAGATAGCCTCATCCAAATGACGGCAGGCTTGCTTGACCCAGTATTTTCCGATAATTGCTGGGCAAAAGCCTGGACAGAAGCACGAGTAGTGTCTTGTTGTCGCCTCACGGAAATGTAGACGGATTTGAAGTTATGAAGGCCCGTTTGCCAGCGCAAATTGCATGAGCAAGTAAAGGCATCAACCGTGCTACCCGCCCCGGAGGCGAACACTGTCTTCTGTCGGAGATTGAGTGCAAATGCTCCAAACACACGGACCGTCTGAACGAAACATCGTCGTGACTGTGCATATCTTATCGCATCCTGCAAACATGCCTCGATCCTGAGTAACGGGCCGAGCGTGCACGAGGGCTGTTGGTTACCGCTGTTCTTTCCCTGGGTCGGGAAAAGGCGCCACCTTTCTCCGCATGGCCCGTGCCCTTTCATTGCGAAAAAGTTGTCCCTGGGCATGCGAAGTGACTCCCATGTGACAATATCTCCACAACACTCTCACCACCATGGCGACCAACAGCATCAAGCTGCTCACTGGCAATAGTTACCCCGAGCTTGCAAGTCTTGTGGCGGACAGGTACGATCCATTCCTTACGCAAGCAACACAGCTCCGCTCTTCGGCTTTCAAGCCTGCAACAGCCCTGTAATGTGACAGCGCGTTGGGTTTCATTGTTCGCGGGACATACAGTGTACGCATTGGCGCTGTCAGCATCACAACTGTCAGATGATCAAAAGAAATTTCATTGAGATTGTCGGCCTAACAAGTGACCCCACTAACACATTACAGGCTCGGAATAGAGCTCACCAAGATCCTTGTGCTACAGTATTCGAACCAGGAGACTTCCGTCACCATTGGCGAGTCGGTCAGAGACGAGGATGGTATGCTCGATACGTGTGAACGTTGGGTTCTGAGTAGCTCACCATCCTACAGTCTTCATACTCCAGTCAACTCCACCAGGTGATATCAACGATGCTCTTATGGAACTGCTCATCATGATCAATGCCTGCAAGACCGCATCTGCAAGACGGATCACTGCTGTCATTCCCAACTTCCCATATGCACGACAGGATAAGAAAGACAAATCCCGTGCACCGATCACCGCCAAGCTCATGGCCAATATGCTCCAAGTTGCTGGTTGCAATCACGTAATCACAATGGATCTTCACGCCAGTCAAATCCAGGGTTTCTTCAATGTTCCAGTAGACAACCTTTACGCCGAGCCGAGTACGCTACGTTGGATCCGCGAAAATCTCAATGTCAAGGATTGCGTTATCGTCAGTCCGGATGCAGGCGGCGCTAAAAGGTAAGAGTTCCTCACATCGAACCATCTTTCGGGAACAGTCAGAGGTCCGACCTCCACGGTCGTTCTTCGGCCATGCTTGAACACCTTGAGAATGTGCCCTATTCGACGACTGGATCCCCGAGATATCTTGAGATTGGTAAAGTAAATCGAGCCATCAGCTAACAAGGGTTCAGGGCAACATCCATCGCCGATGGCTTGAACTTGGGCTTTGCACTCATCCACAAGGAGCGGACCCGTCCGAATGAAGTATCGAGAATGGTACTAGTCGGAGACGTCAAGGGCAAGACTGCCATCTTGGTCGACGACATGGCAGACACTTGCGGCACGCTTGTGAAGGCTGCAGATGTGCTGATCGCCGAAGGCGCCAAGGACGTGCTTGCAATCGTCACCCATGGCATCTTGAGTGGCAACGCCATCGAAGCCTTGAATGGTAGCAAACTCAAGAAGATCGTCGTCACGAACACTGTGCCTCATGAGGACAAGAAGGAGCTGTGCGACCGTATCGAGACCATCGATATCAGCCCGACTGTGAGTAGCACGCCCCTCATGTGGAGTTGTCAAATACTGATGCATACAGCTTGCCGAGGCCTGCAGAAGGACCCATAATGGCGAAAGCGTCTCGTTCCTCTTCAAGCATGCTCCTGTTGATTGAGCGCTGTAAGGAGTGTTCCTTGCTACAAAACCATCTATTGGTCATTTGGTCCCGGCGTTTCGGAGAGGGGGAGTCATCCTAGCATTTACAACTTCAAGTTTTCAAGTCGTTACGAGGTCAATGAGGATCTACCACACTTCGTTGATTTGCAGCTCTCGCTGTAGAGTGCAAAGCCACGACTGCACCACATGGTCAAACCATACCTGCATTAGTGTTGAAATCAAACTTTCCGCTAAAGCTATGGCAGATCACGGAATCCGCTGTCAATCTTTTCTTGCGCCACGCAGCCACATTGTATGATGCGGGATGGCAATGTCCTGCAGCACGCACTAACCACTAGCCACATGATCTAGTGCGCACCGCCGAACTCTATATCATCCTCAAACTGGTTACTTCAAACTCAACTCCGAGGTCAAGTCCCCATTGCGCGTGCGCTTGTCACGACGTATTTGACAATCAGCACCATCATTACTCAGCGGCATAATGGCGGTTATACTGCTCATCTATCTACAAGTCATTATCAGATCAGAAACGCCACAGCGCAATCGCCTGCAGCTACACAGTCAAGCTTTGATGTGCCAATGATCTGCGAACGAGCGGTGAGGATCGCTACACGAGTAATGGTCCTGGTGAACAGTTCTTCTTTCGTCCTCCAGCTTCTCCATGCACCGGGAGCGACCGAGGCTTGCATGTGCTCTGCGGTCCACCCCTTACAGTTCTCCCGTCCAGGCATCACATGAGTAATTCTCCATTTCGCACGCTCCATCTGTTTTGGATCTATCGTTTGAGATACCTGGAGGGATCCGGAGAAAGGTCTCTTCCCTGCATCTCAGCTGGCCAAGCTTGGGAGTCTTTGCTAATTTGCCGGTGCGAAAAGTTACTGCATGTCGTGCAGGAGTGCCAAGTACGCATTACATCTATCCGGTCACGGGGTCCATTGGACCACCGATGATTTGCGGTTTGCACTCCCGAGCTATCCGTTCTGGCTAGACTCCAACAGCTACCGACGAGATGCAGTCACAGCGAGCTGAGCGCATGTGTCGAGTGCGGCGTCTTCGATCCCGTCAACTTATGCCCTACGTACTGCTTACTTGCATCTAGTGATCAGCGTATCATCTCATGACCTCCTCATCTCTACATCCGATGATCCAAAACCACTAATGAATGGAGCCATAGCTTCCAGCATCACCATCTTCCTCCGGTCACACTACCCTTCCTCCGAGATCTCCAACGCAAAGGAAAAGCACCGGACCCCCTCCGAACCACCCCGACAGACCCACATGCCCAACCCCAACCGAAACTCTGCTTGTACACATCCCAAACCTTACGTACCACTACGTGCCACTTTACCCGTGAGCCAAAGGACCCTTTGAGCAACTCAGATCCAGCTTTGACCCCCCTCAATCTCACGTGGTGTCGTGCAGATTTAGAACCAGGGTCCATCAAAATCACGGAGCCGCAGAACTATATTTGGGTAAACTATATGCCAGCTTCATATGCCTTTCAGCTGCCAGGATGTACTTGGTGCAATTTTTGTCGCATGTCGTGCTCGCTCAGAGGAGGACACACGAGCTTGCGGGCCGAACGTCAGTAGGGCGGAAGCATGTGAATTGAGGGCAATTGGGTTTGGGGTAATCTTCGGGACGGAGATGAGCGGGGGATGCTGGGATGTAAGGATTGATATGGGATGCTTGGAAAGTTTGATGAGTCCGGGGTAATTGAAGCTGAGGGTGGAGAGGAGTGGATGAGGTAGGTGTGGCGCGAGGAGGAGGAGGAGCAAGGGTTGGGGTGGACTTCAGTGGAATGTATCTCAAAATACAATCGGGTATTATGTTACTCAATGTGACAACGGGGATCAAAATCATGACTGAAGAGCATCTTGCTCATGTGACCTTAAGCATCTGCTTCCGCTCTGGGCAAAGCTTTGCATGATGAGAGACGAGCACCAATCCCTCAGAGCGTGTGCTATGGCTGAACCAATATGCACGTACAGTGAATCCGTTCTCTGCACTCATCGCAGTGCTCGCATTCACCAAATGATCATGTTTAATGTCTGCTCACTTCCGTTGACACAAAATTATGAAAATGTCTAGACTGGACCAAATACCCACCCCCTCACTGCTTATTGTCTTTAACCATCATCTTGTCCGCAAGGTTCATTCCACTCATCTCTGAGACAGGAGCGCTTTCCTTTTGATCGCATGAATGCTCAGCAACTGACAGAGTAAAGCCTTTTCAACTATCCACCGAAACGATGTAAGACAAATCCAGATTTCGTATGTTTCGGTACTTCCCTGTACATATACATTACCATATCATCCGTCCCAAGACGCACAGAAGGTATATAGTTTAGCGATTGCTTTTCACTCACATCGCCACTTACACGGACCTTGAGATATGACATGACGAGAATCGAAAGAAGGTATCGAATAGTCAGTGAAGATGTCTACCATCTAATGCGTTGAGACATCACCTCTTGATTGAGTTGGAGCCTCTCAGCGGATCTGCCATACGATCAAGCACAACCCATCTCAAGGTTCTTTCGCATCAAAGGGAGAGGCTTAAATGTTCAACTTGATCGTACAGTCGTATGAACATGCGCTTCGAGCCCTGGAAATATATCGTGAGATTGTGTGCAGACGGATGGACGTCAGTACATGAAAGCCGGTATCTTTCACAGAAGCAAGAATGCCCGCGTTGCTGTTCTGAATATGATGAGTAGTTCTTTCGAGCAGAATTGCGTGTCACACGATCTCTTTGGATCAGACATTGTGCTATCTTGTGAGAAGGGTTGCACTGCGGCTGATTTCGCAAATGTGAAATGCGTTCGTGCAACGGTGCATTTCTGAAAAGTTTCGCTCGTGCATGTCGCTTCTGACTTGACACATAACTTCAAAAGACTTATGTCGCGCAGCTGTATCAGGCTCGTTATACGAACGATGTGGTGCCACACCTTTCGAGGTAGTATACACAAGCTAGATTTTAAAGTTGAAAGACTGCAACTTGCGACATGTGAAAATGAGTGTATTGTTTGTATGTTTGAGGTTTTAATGGCAAGTCCATGGATTTCGACACAGAGATATAAGTCATTGGCGAGACATGCAACGTCTGCATATGCAGCCATCCCCATCGAAACTTGGTGATTAAAGTTCTTTGTCATTATGCTACGTGCATCAGACCTACCATGTACAATTGATCTCAGCTCATTGAAACACTTTGTGGTCTCGAGGTCAGGTAAGACATTTGCTTCTGCATAACACCCTCGGACTTTCCGCAATTTACTTCATGTAGAACGTATGCACACGCACCATGTTCTTCTCGCCTCCCACATGACTGCTCACCTCATAAGAGAAGTTCACTTTGCTTCGTCCCATGACTTTGCGGTGTTGTTGCTGGGGAGGCGGTCCAGGCTGAGGATTCGCTGGTCCAGGTACGCCAGGTTGTTGTGCAGATGGATTCGGCGGCGCAAGTGGATCTGGTATATTCGGGGGAAGAACGCCAATAGGTGGTGGAATCGGTCTCGCTGGCGGTGCCCAACCAGGTGCGGGATCGGTCTTGATCAGATGTTGCGGCACATCATCGACGGTGAACAACAGCTGTGGGAAAACCTGTGGCCCAGCGGCTGTGTTGACAATTGGTCCGCGAATGACTCGGACGGCTGGGATGTATTTGAGTCCCATCTGCGCTTTGTGCTGCATCAAAAAGAGCACGCATTGGTGCGCTGCTGGTGATCCTGTATACTTGTGTGTCAGAAGGCAACCTTGTGTTGTCGGGGAAAGCGATCCAGTTGAGATAGAGCAGTGCAACTCACCAAGCAATGCACGACCCTCAGGCGTGTCGGTACGGAAGAGACTATGGAAGGCAGGCCACGGCTCCAGATTGTTCAAACCCCGGTGCAGAATATATCTCGAGATGAGCTTGAGCGTAGTTGCATCGCTCACTCGATTCACGGCACAAAAGTAGACATTGGGAAGGAGTCGATCTGGCTTGTACTTCTGCCATTCGAACCAGAGGAAGTCGGCTTGCTGACGAAGTTGTGGGAGATGAGATCCATCTACTCTACCACCCTGAAGGTCCCAGATTGTGCTTGCAGCTTCTGCGGGTAATATGCCTTCCTGAAATAGAAGAAACCCATACTGATGGAAAGCGTGGTTGAACTGTGCTCCTGTCTGTGGGTATTTGGTATTTTGGCTGGATCCGGGTCGGTTCTGGACGTAGTAACTCTGGTCCTTGATGAGTGTAGGATCATCTGGATCAAAGTGTACCCAGCGGCTGCACTTCCACTTGTCCTTTCGACCAAACTCGCCGATGGCGCGCAGTGTAGTCTCCCAACCCTGGATCCTCCAGTCACAGGCATTGGGTAGAGGATCGACGAAGCGCCAGCCCCATTCGCCAGCAACTCTATTTGGCCAGCTCTTGGCTTTGGCAAGTGGAATGTACTTGGGATTCCAGCGACTTTCCGCTGTAGGTGGTGTGCTGGAGCTTCGTAATTGCGTTCCCGCGCCGATGTTCGAGCTCGTTAGAGCGCACATGATATCGTTGCCGCGGGAATCGAAGTACTGCAGAATCGTTAGTATATTCTTGCTAATCACCACCAAACCTCCTTACCCGATGCAGGCCGTCATCCGCGGCGAATTGGGGGAGCTGAGTCTCATCCCAGATATATTCGCGCAAAGCCGCGAGACAGAAGGTCGCAAGCGACAAAAAGAGGAGCAGGAATTGCTTCATAGTGATATGATGTCGATGATGTTTCGTAGCAGAAATGTAGCAGGAAAGGTCCTCATAGTATGCGCAATTTTGGAAGCGCGTCGCACTGATTGGCGTTCACTGTTTGCTCATCGAACGAATTTCGGCCGCGCCCAGAGCAGGCTCGCCGAGGAAAACACCATGAGATTGTGTAGATGGGTATCATGCAGCGCCCGCGCCGGTAGCTGCGAATGGAGATTCCATGAAGGACCTATGCCCCTGGAGTACCACTTCCTCATAGGTGCAAGAAGTAGTTGTCAGTTGAGATACGTTGTCCACCCAGTGAATTTTGCGTTGCCATTCGCAATGTGCGATAGGGTGCCGAAATACAATAAATTAGTCGATGATTCGATATCCAAGCAACACAGGCCGCATGAAAGATTCTCCGTTGACCTAGAGCTGAATATATCGTATGAGGTCTTCCAACATTATGGTGCGCGATCTTGGATTGATCCAAGATCGCGCCATATATTCCCTATGCTTTTTCGACCTAGACCGCTCCTTCGATTCTTTGATATCACAAGCATATCATTTAGGCTCGAGTTCAAAAGCCTTCTCATGCCGTGGTCTGTCTTGATTTCTGGCTTTTCCCGCAATTTCGTGATCATCTAGAGTGTACAATCAGTTCAAGGTGCATTCTTTCAATCATAATGGGTTGAAACTGACCCCATGAACCGGCTCTTTAATTTCCATGTATGTCATTGTACCCTTGTCATTGTTACTTGGGTAAAAGAAGGACAAGTTTCCAGACCCAGAAGCACGATTTTGCTCAAATTCCTCCAACAAGTCTCTGCCACCTGCATACCAGCAGACAAACTCGAGGAATACACATCCCAGGGACCAAACATCACACTGCGGTGACAACTCACCATCCGGCGAGCAACTCTCAGGCGACACATACCGAGAGAAACCTGCATGGAATGATATGCGATTGGAAGTACTGAAGCGAGACAAAAGTCTGAAAGACGTAGGGTACCGAGACCCAAGCTATTTCTGTTAGGAAAACCAGAGAATGGTCTGAGGCTTTATGTCTCCATATCGCCTCATGAGAATCATCCTGTCCAATGGATGATATATGACATCGTATTCAAATCCAGATAATTGTGTCTTTTCTAATTGAGACCCATACTCGTCATTCAGAATGGAGGTTGCGGAGCTCGTTGCGTAACGATGAAGAGGCTATACTGTTCTTCGATGCCACTAAAGAGACTAGGTTCGAATGCTGCTAGCAGGCCGAGACATCGAAATGCCTCCTTTCTAGTCTGACACAAATCTTGATACTGTGTCAGGCATCTCATCAGAATGAATATCAACTTCAAGGAGGAAGAGAAAGTATGTTGACAGCAGCGTGACGCGGAAGAAAAGGGGAGGAACAAGGAATGTGTGGTGGCTTAGAGCCGCAGTAGATTGGAACACGTGTGCTGAATCGGCTACTTCTCTCACGCCTGTCGCTTACCGGTACTTGTCGAGCATGCACTGCCTCACTTAGGAACCAGTCAATAAAGTCTGAGTATAATGACAAGAGTTATTCTCACGTGGCATGTATTAGATATCAGTGTACTTTACCCAACTAGAAAATGTGTCTAAACTTCTTCAAACTCGCAGGCACGCATTATGCAACAATGAAGCCTCTTCCAAGAATGTAGGTGCATATTTTCATGCACATCGAATGGATATATGACAGATAGCACATTGAGCGCTATGTACAGATAATCATACAACATCTCTCACCCCTACACTTCGTCCCGTGCTCTACCTAAGACCACCTCACGCCCCACCCTCCTCCAACTCCCTAATCCTCTCCTCGATATCCGGCACAGCCCTAAGCTGCAACTCAATATCTTCCTTCTCACTGTGCACATGTTAGCCTCATATCCTCACACTCCCTTCGCACATCACAAGTCAAGAAATCGGGATATTGAACTTACTCCTCAAGCACCGCCCTCCTCTCCGCATCCAGCACCCCAAAATAATGTCCCCCCTGCCCATCAAACTGCAATATCCGCGTATGATACTTCCACAGACTCCGCCTATGACTCACCGTCATAAGCGTAATGCCTAGCCTCTTTGCTTCCTCATACATGATTCTTTCAACCTCCAACGTCACACTACTCGTGCATTCGTCCAAGATGGCGTACCGGGGGCGATGGTAGAATAACCTAGCCATGGCTACGCGTTGTTGAAGACCACCAGACAGGACGTCCGTCCATTCCTGCTCTGCGTCCCATCCGCCGGGGCGATCGACTATGCCGTCAATCTCGAGGGTGGAGAGGATGGATAATAAGTCTGCGTCTGAGACATTCTTGGCGCGCATTTCGTATAATGAGTCGGGGTAGATGATTTGTTGCCTCAGACTACCCCGCGAAAGATATGGGCGTTGGGGGATGTAGAAGATGTCTTCAAACGGCGGCTTGCGTACGTGGCCACCGTATACGGGCCACAGGCCCCCGAGTATGCGGAAGAGCGAGGACTTGCCGCAGCCGTTGGGACCGACGATGAGGAGATGATCGCCTGGGCGCACAGCGAAAGAGAGTTTGCGCACTAGCACGTCGCCGTTCGGAGAGACGATGGGGACGTCGGTGAATTGGATGTCGGGGCCTTCGGTGACGGTGCCGCGGCCAGCGAGGACGGCGGCGTTCTCTTCGGTGGAGGCGGAAGAGACGAGGGATTTTTCAAAGTGGCCGGCTTGGATGTCCGCGATTACGTCGAGGAGCGTGGAGACGCGAGAGGTGTAGCCTGCGAGCTCGGTGATTTCTTTGTAGGAGAACATGACACGGCCGAAAGCGTCGGAGGACATGAGGAGCATGCGGCGGTTTGTGATGAAGTCTGGTTTGACGTTGTTAGTAGATGATATTTCCAGGAAAAGAGACTTTGGACAACTCACTTTCTGTCCGGTCGCCCATGCTCTTCTGTCCAGCTCCAGGGACCTTGAAGAACACCGGCACACTGCACAGCAGCAATCCCAATGCTCCCCAGAAATACTTAATGACAAAGTCCTCCATGACTCCGTGGTAGAACCTTCTCCTCAAGATGCGGTTGACATGCTTGATCAACGTGAAGTATCCCTTGTCCAATGTGTCCTTCTCTGCTTCGTGTCCACCGTACAATGCAACCTCTTCGCTGTAGTCAATTAGTCTCGAATGTTGAAACCTGAATTCTCCCTCCAATCTCGCCTCATCTGCCACATATTTGCCAAACGGCGGAGTGAGCGCGCGCATGACGTTCGCCGAAACCTGTACCAAAAGCGACATGAAGAAGAGACCCTCTCCACCAACGCTCCTCGACAGACTGTAATTGTAGATGACGATATCCAGTATCGGTTTCGCCAGATTCGAGTACAGCTCCGCAAGCGAATTCGAGAACTTCGCAATATCGACCGTAATGAGCTGATCCGCGTTCTTGATCCGATCGTCAAGCGCCGAGAGGGTATAAAATGTCATCTGCGACAGATATTTGTTGTGTATGTAATTCGTCAATCGCGTCCGATACTGCAGCGACAGCTTGCACTGGTGATACGACAACTGTTCAAACTCAACGTTAGCATATCATCGTTGCCACCACAACAGCCTTCCCTCCTATTAGGTTTCTGACTTACCATCGAGTTCGTAAAAGTCGCCGGAACAGCCACACACATCCACCACACCAGCCCCGTCAAGAACTCCTTTCCCCGTCCTCTAACCAAGCTACTCACTAACCTGCCATCCAGCTCCGCAACGTACAAACTAATCATCGT
>AJMS01010094.1:0-13258 GCA_000263175.2 Phaeosphaeriaceae sp. UM 1110
GGGAGGTTGGGAGATGGAGATGGGATGGATTCTCTTGTGTTATTCGAAGAGTTCTGTCCGTATGCGTGAGTGTAAGGCGTGCTGGGATTTTCTTGAGCTGGGCGAGTTGCCCTCATATACTTCTGGAACAGGTGCGAGGTGGTGCATGCATGCTACTGCAGTCCAAGGGTCCAATGGTCCAATTACATTTCCCCGGAACTAGGTAATGGATCGGCCCAGATTCCATGGATGTGCAGATCAGCAACCGTGAGAGGCTGGCATGCATTCTTGCGGTGTGGTACCTTGTTTCATTGAGGTACGAGTACATTGCGTTGCGACGCCATTTACGTCATCTCCACATCTCAAATCAGATCACTCTCCATTGTGGAACAACAGTTTGGCGCCATGAGTCTGTACTATGCTTTATGGGATCAACTCGATCGTTGGTGACGATGCAGACCCTTAACGGGTTAGAGAGTCAAGGTTCTAGCTCCGGGATGACCTCATTCGTTGACCACAAGAGGCATCGATCGTGCATCAGCCTAGTGTAGGCGTACATCAACGATGCGGAATCCAGACCTTTGGCATCTTGTCAGGCCGTCCAAGGTTGTATCTCATAGCTGCGATTCTTACTATATTGAGCGTGACAGCGCTCCATTCGTATTTATGAAAATCGATCCTTTGACCTCGGCTATCTCGTAGGGCCATGTGCGTGAATCGACGTATGGTTGCGCAGTCAGATACGTAGCACCCTTGTGGTGAGTGCGAAGATTCCGCAAGACTCTACAGGGTGGGGTAGATAGTCGTAAGATCTGTGGAGGACAGGCTACACTCGCGCGAAGAGACAGGAACAGCCTTTCGCGGTGCTCTGCATAGCCAACGAGGCAGCACTACTGCAGTTCTGCTAGCTGCCTCTGTCCATTTATTGAATCGGCGCCTTTTAACTCTTGGGTATCCTGAGCTCCGAGCTCTTGAGTATGTTGTGCCTCCAGCTCCTGTTTATTCTGTGCCTTCGACTCGCTCGTGTGTTTGGTACTGGGCTCGGCGCTTTCGTTGAACTGGTTTGGTTGATCGAGATATGCATCGGTGTGTAATCTGCTCTTCCGGCGCCTCAATAATAACAGGACTGTAGCGATAACGCCTAGTATAGCGGCAATTCCAACACCTGCTCCGATTCCTGCTTTGGCGCCGGTTGAGAGACCGTCGTTCGAGGCTGCTGGAGGCATCGAACTTGACATCGAACCGGAGCCTATACTCGAAATCGAAGTGAACGATATGACGACTATACTACCAGATG
Source organism: Phaeosphaeriaceae sp. UM 1110 (assembly GCA_000263175.2). Lineage (NCBI taxonomy): Eukaryota > Fungi > Ascomycota > Dothideomycetes > Pleosporales > Phaeosphaeriaceae > Phaeosphaeriaceae sp. UM 1110. The sequence continues at coordinate 1,277 of AJMS01010094.1, forward strand.
ATATAGTGATGAGTTGCTCTTGTAAGCAATCGAGTAATCCGCGTGAACCGCATTTCTTCTGATACTCAGCTCGGAAATCTGGCATCAACATCGCCGCGTTCGAGTTGTTGGCCCCAAAGAACTCCGTTTGTTGCTCTGTGTACTCGGCACCGTGAAGCCAACAGTTATTCTCACGTGGAGGGTTGTACGTTTCTACGTGTTCTAAGAAATCGAAACCGTAGCATAGCCTCTCTGCCATCACGCATCGAACGAGACAGTTTTTGCGATTGGTAACACGGAGTTTGCGAAAGTCGACGGTAGCCCTGACGTCTTTGCCGCAGAGGTTTCTGAATGGGACGAAGATGCCGCTGTCTGTATAGTTCAACGTGTCGCCTACACAGTTGGCTACAGCTTGACGTAGGAGGAGCATAATTCCATAAGGTGTGGATCGAGCTGCGCGTGATAAGATCATCGTGTTCCGAAGTCTCTGAGTTGCAACGGAGTGCAAGGGACGTGAGGTGGGTATCAGTGCATGCCGTGACCGCGAAGGGAGACAGTCGCTTTTCACTACAGAAAAGCCACGCCTCAGCTGCACGCCGCTGTGCCCCAAAGTCACATCCATCGCGCAGTCCGGGATTGGTGTCACCTATACGTACAGGACTAGAATCGCTGAGGGCCTATGGACGTCGTTGCTCGCATCATCAGGTCAGAATAGGTCAATGTGACATGTTCCACAGACGAGGGGTACTGCGCACACGGTGCAACATGCACGGACACCCGTCATACCGTGTTTCCATTCAACTTCAAGACATAAGCGTCGAGAGTCGATTACTCTGCCTTTCTTTATGTTCATAATGTGCTTCTAAACCATAAGACCGCACAGATTTTATGGAGCGCCCGTTTGATGCCGTAGAGTAGACAATTTGGCCTGGTGGGAGACGACATAAGGCCGATTGGGAATGGGATGCTTCTGGTTTGGCGAGGGTTATTCTTCGGATGGTAAGGGATGAGGTGAAGTATATGTATGGAAGCGAGTTTGATGCTGTTGAGAAAACGCACAGACAGACAGCGCTTCCCGTAAAAGAGGAGTAAACTCATCCCACATAGGCACTACGAGGACCCGAAGCAGCGTTGGCCACGGAAAGACGACGAAAACTGTAGCAGAGTCATTCATCGATTCACTCTTGCATCGCGCTGTCCTTACTGTGACATTTGAGTCATCAGGTAGGCTAAGTGCGCCATGGTCATTGTGAAATTTAACGGCAAAACAATTTTTTCCGGGCTCACTTGTCGCTTTCGGGGCTGTGTCAGAAGTCTGCCATGGTTGTCGTGCTCGAGCGCCTTCATTGTGCGGTAGTGAGACCCTGTTTCCTTACCCTTACCAATGTTCACTGCGGCTACTGTCCGCTTGCCGCAACAGGCAAGCCACACCAGAACCGTGATTGGTCAGAAGATAAAAATATCAGGAGAATGATTTTTGTGGTCGTCGGGCTCACCTTGTCAGTACGGAATATCTCTCACCAGCTGCCGACTTGCGCTTCAACTCTCTCAGCATAGATTTCCTCACACTTCTGATTATACCATCCAATCCACTAGCCATTCAGCTCACTCGCATCATGCAAGGTCTCCAAAAAGTGGCCTTCCAGGCTGTTAAGCTGTGTGGGAGCGATATGCTTGCCACCATCTATTGACGCAACCAATTCAATCCAGCAACAATGAACTCGCAAGACGACTCACTCATGCTGGCTCTGCCGACTGAGCTTCGAACCATGATATACGAATTAAACGTACTCTCGTCTCCGGTCACGGGCCCTGCAAACCCGCTCGCCCTTCTCTCCAGTTGCCGTCAGATCCAGGGCGAAGCAATCGAATTCGCCTTGAAGACAACACGATTCTACGTCAACCCCAGGATTGGTTATGGCTTCCAATCCGGCTTCGCAGCCTCGGTCCTCTGCAGGAACATCTTCGACACGTCAAGGTGGAAATTCCCACCGATGACCTGACCTACCATAGGGCCACCAACCCGTTCACCCTGATTGAGCTTCCCCTTGACAAGCTGGAAATCAAGATCGACATGCCCGAGTCCCTGACCTGCTTTGCATCGAGTCGCATCTACAACTCCATTATGTCGGCAATGTTGTACGAAGAAGCATGTGCAACGCCAATGGGGGCCACAATGCGTAGGGTTAATGTGACCTTGCGCACAGACTGGGCAACAAAAGAGCAGCTTCTCATCATGCTGAGATCGATGCGAGCTAAGCAAGTTACTGTCACTTGTCAGAACCACGGCGATGATGTTTTCTGGGCAGCCTTTTCGCATTTCAAGCTGGTCAATTCATCACTGCCCGTGCTGCATCGTCGCAAGCGGGAGCAGTGGGCGGATGAGACGAGGAAGTACCAGTACATGTCTTTCTTTTCCAGCGAAACGGAAAATGTATTGGAGTTTGAGAAATATGCTCCAAGCGCGTCGTACGTGGCGGTAGAGAAGGTCCAAGGTAAAAGCGCGTGATTTGCAGCGCATTTTTTCAGTGGCAAGAGAAAAGGCTGCTAGACTCCAACGCAGAATGAAAGATATGGTCTACCAAGAAATGCTTTTGTGACTACACATGTATGGTTTCAGCAAATCATGTATGCAATCAATGTCTATAACATTTCCTACGCGCTTTCGTGCACGCAAAAGACTGTGTAATGAATCTTCAAGTAGTGGAACTTGCTAGTCAGAAAAATCGAACAAAAGGATCTACTATTGAGTGAGAGGGTATCAATGATAAGTGAAGTGAGATAGAATGCTATTCTACATGGCAAGTACTATACTGATGAGCATTGCGCTCAATCCACTCCACGCTCGAGGATTCAAGGCAGAAGCCCTCCCACTTGCATAGTCAAAAGAAGCATTTATCTCATCTGTAAGCCGAGTTCCACTTCTGGCAGTTTCGCTTCCTGCTGCAATATTCGCATCCGGTCGCATGCAGACAATTTCGACGTGTACCCTATTCTCGTATCCTGCAAAGTGCACATTGAGCCCACTGGTCAAATTAGGCCAAAAGGTAATGATATCGATGACTGGCATGCGAACAGCGTTATCGTAGTCCTTTAGAAACTCTGCCACTGGTACAGAGTGTGTGCTTGACACATTGACATCTTGACATGCGAGTGAAGGATCGAATCCCGAGTTTAAATTGCCCCTTTCGATTCCGTCAACGTAGGTCAAGTTCATTTCTGGCACGTATTAGTTAAAATTATCCATATGATGCGAGATTGTCACTTACGAGAGGTATTATTCGTTTCCGATGGGCCAAAGGATAAGCATTCCGGAGGCAAGGTATTGTTCATCGAGTCACAGGAAGCGGTTCTGGAAGAAAAGTCAAAGAGTGGCTCGTAAGGACCAGCATTGCACACGACTCTTACCGGAAAGGCCCATTTACCGCTTCTCTTGCAGCGTTCCTTTTGATCGCTTGAATACATTCGTCTCCGAGAATACTCGTGCAGTCACTACTGTCCTCCTCAAAGCTGCGCTCTAGGGCTTCTCTGGACCATCCGAACGACCAGACTTGAGCTCCCCCACTGTGGGACTGGTGGCATGAACCAATATTTGTCATGTTGGAGTCTTTAGTATCGAGGAACATCGTCTGTTTATAACGTACAGGACGAGTACCGTTATCGCGAGTGCCAATATCGCTTAATCGCTGCGGTTGGGAACGTAAGCTGAGTTCCCATGTTCGTGAACTGTCATTGGAAAGATAATAATTGTTAAGATTTGTGGGATCTTCAGGATTCTTGGGGCGTTCTCCAATCAACTCAAGTCCTCGCATGGTCCGAGTTGTAGATGTGTTCCATCTGGTTGCGCCTTCAAGATCCGTGCATGATTTGGGAGACTTGTTTGTGTTGTTTTGAGCATTCGTATTGTGTACCAGAAGTTGGGTCACCAGAGCCAGAGCCTTGAAGCTATACATGGCCAATTCGTGAGGTATTCCGTCTTTTAGACTATTCAGGCTTTCGGTATGCGTGCTTCAATTCCCTCTATCGAGTGTAAACAACTGGAAGGGTGGACAACAAGCGGATGCTCGAATGATAGTTGCTCATGCGAAGGTAAGCATGTATACAGCCCTTTTCAGAAGCAGGCAACAAACTTCCAATGTAGTGTGGGTTCTGCAGATCACATTGTACCATAATATAATCAACTCGGGTAACTCGGAACCAAGCCTTAGCCGCTAATAGGAAAACTCCACAGAGGGGCTTGTGTCAGCCCTACGCAGGCCTTTAAAAACGGGTGATTGGCAGTAGTAGGACGTATCTCCGAAATCCAAGCATCGCGAAGTCCACCAGTGCTGGGGTAGTGCAAAGTGACTGTGGCTATGTAAAACCACTCTGCCATCTGACGTCATCTAAGTAACATGAAAGTCCTGTTTTGTTTGAGAATCTATTTCCAATGTCCCAGATTCATATCTAAAATGTCAGCAGCTATGCACTTGCGTTGGCCAGATTAGGCTGTCACTGCGAAGCGATTGTGATGTGTTAGGAGTCGGCTGTCAGAATGGTTACACATCGCAGCCATGCACGGAGAGCAGCAGGAAGGTCTTGGCAGCGGACGGCCTAAGTACATCTTACTACTCGAAAAAGGCTTTTTGTATCCGAATTCGATTGTCCATGTACATAGAATACTATTGTCACTGCGTTGATGCAGCGACGGATGGTTCAGTGTCGCGCCTCTTTAAATGACTAACACTACGCCCATGACAAAAGCACTCATCATGCCAAGAATTCCATAGCTCAAGCCCAATGCCAATCCACCGTCTGCAATAGGGAACCTGGACTCATCCCTTCCAAGTATTTCAGCAGCGCTTGGTGGTGTCGCGCTGCCATCCGCGATGTTTGCATCAGGTCGCATGCATACGACCTCAACAAGCACGTCCGTCGGCCATCTTGTGTCGTAGGATTGCAACCTATCTGGTAATGATCGGTTCGGCCAAAAGGTGATGACATCGATGACTGGGAAGCGAACGGCTGCGTCGTAAGCCATGCGTTCTGCGACAGTGACGCTGTGAGTAGTTGAAAAGTTGACGCCGTTACACTCTAACGATGTGTCGAATTGCGAATTGAGATAGCCGTGAGAAACACCGCTCAGATATGTCAAGTTCATTTCTGTACTTGTATAAGTCGTTTTCGTATGATGCGGAGAGGTGGATATTTACGTCTGTTCGTAAGTCGTGGACCAACACCAGTGCCGGCACATTCCTCAGGCATCGAGGTATTCATGTCCTGGCATCGTCCGTTCCTATCGTCGGGGGAAAAATGATGTTAGCCAGCGTCTCTCTTGTGCTTTGCACAAACAGCTTCGCTTACCTCAGTGGGAACAGCGCGGCATTTTCCTGGGTCTTCTTCTTCAAAGCTTCGACACATTTACTTCCTAGAAGTGTCATACAGTCGCCGTTGTCCTTCAGACTGAGCTTCATAACCTCCTTTGTCCACTGAAAAGAGCCAGCGCCTGTTTCTGATTGGATAGTCTGGTGGCAGGAACCGACATCCGTCATGTTCGAGGATCCAGTGTCGAGGAACATGACTTGTCGATAGGGCCCTGGACCAAGAGCTGCTGTGCTAGCCCCAGCTTGCTGTGGATGCTTTTGAACGCGAAGCGAGAATACCCAAGAATGCGAGCTATCTGCGTCAAAGCCAAACCTTTCACCGATTCCTGGACCTGTAGGGCGTGGATCACTCAATTCCATGGCGCGAATCGTGCACGTGGTCGATGAGTTATACTGGACAACATTGTCAACATCTACGCATGTCCTTGTGGAGTTGCTGGAGCTATTAGTGCTGTTCTAGGCACTAGCACCCAAAAGCAAAGCTTGGGTGATAACAGCAAAGGCTGTGGAGCTGTACGTGATGCGGTCGAGGTTTACAATCTGAAATATCGTTGTGTTGTCTCAGCAAGTGAACAGAAGATAGTTTAAATCAGAGTGAAGTGTAGAACTTCGACTGCTGGTAGACCACAGATGCGATTACGCAGCGACAATATATACATCTTCTTCTCACCGTGCTACATGCGGTAGCACAACAATCATGTTTCAAGTGGGGACTGTACAAGCATACGCCTCACCCGGTGACTTTCATCAGAACACCAATAGACTCGCTTAGTCGGCAACCCAGAGCCTAGTGGAATCTGGTACCCGAGTAAGGATGCAGAGGTGGGAGTGATGGCTGAACACCTAGCATCTCACGGCAAAAGTAGCATGGGGCTTGGCTTCATGCCGAATTCGGTGACTCGGTGCCATATTGCTGTGACAACTAATCCTGATCCTTCTTGATGTCACTATATCGCTGTGGTAAATCCTGATCCTTCATCCTGCTGCTGTGACTCAACGCGTACAATTTTTGTGCTGCAAAATTTTTGTAGACAACTATCCGAAGCAAGGCATACTGCAATTGTCGCGATTTCGATGGAATCCCTTATTGATGATATCAGGCTCAGAGGGATAATCCAACATCTTGGCAATTGGAGGTCTAAGTTCACGTGCCTCACAACTCCGTCCATTTGAGTGATCCCAACGACAATTGCTCGTATTCATGATCTCTTGGAGTGGCACAGTATATGGGTTTGCGTCATACTGTCATTGACCTCCGCGGTGCTGCAGAATTACGTTTCGCGCGATACTGGTGTCGTTGTATATGCAGACCTGCTGAATTGGTATGCACCTTCTGGTTATGTCTATACTGCGTAGGTGCGACCACTGAGCTCTCGATACTGTGGTATAGTATTTCGATGAGGGATTGTTCCTTGTTCCGCCCTCGGTCCAGCTTATCCTTCAAGCAAGTCATGATCATAGCGGATGGAATTTTGCCGGGGTCGATCGGCCCATCACATACCAAAACGGCCGGGCTATGGATCGTGTGCATTCATATAACGGACCGGCCATTGACCGTAGCCTGGTATTGTGCGTATTACAATGCTCTAGCTATGCCACTAGCCCGCTCGTTATCTTGGTGCATAGTCGTTCTCACGACGATGCGACCGGCATTCTTCGCCAGCTCTTCTTGGCTGCTGTTTGCATCGTTCCAATATGGATCTTGGTGATCCCGCTTTCCTCGAGGCTTGGAACTGACCATGCTTTTGAGTTTGACGTCTTCGTTCGTTGGCTGCTTTAGATAGCCATGCGCATCGTAGGATCGTTTTTTCGAGCTGTTGAGTCGTTTACGTATGAGGACTGCGAAGGCAGGCGAGCACCCGATAATGATAGCTAACAATGTGTCAGTCGCAACTTGCTCCCCATTGACGAGTAAGTATGGTGTCAACGTACCCACGGAGCATTCCAGTACCGTCCACAAAAGCATCCATTTCGGCTCCGGTGTAGTCGTCTTTCCGCGTCCATCGATACCCAACTGCACCACCCGAAGCGTTGCAAAAGCGATGCAGATAAAGCCACTGCCAAAGAGCACGAAGACGCCGACTTTCTGAGCTCTCGGCATTTGTAGATTCCAGGTCAGGCGTATGGGAAGAAACATTACTACCATGGTCAGTGAGGCCCTTTTGCCCTATGTTTTGCACATCTTACTCGCAAGGTCTGTCGCAACGTCTACAGCATACGCAAAGTACAGGCTGAAGATGATTCTCTGGTCTTCATTGGCAGTCCCTCCGCATTTTCCTTTCGAGAACTTCTCATTCAGGTCGTCGCATGTGAAGATGCTGCTTAAAACACTTCCGATCCATCCCTGTACCGTTAGCGGAGCGGATGAATAGTGGCTCTGCAAAACTTACAACAACACAAAAGCCGACAATACCCCACCATACCTTACTGTAGATGCTGGGTAGGCCGGCCAAAAGTTTACGGTACAAAGTCAACAGCGACATTTTCACTGAGAACAGCAGAGTGTAGAAGCACATTTGTCCAGCAGTGAGGAGCCGCAGCATCAGCGCGGCATCTTCCATCATTGTCTTGTATGGTGGTATCTCACGGCCGATGACCGCATACACTCTGAACATTGGCGGTGTCGTAATGAGGTAACAAGTCCTACATCACATCGACACATTAGAGCAGTTCTGATGAGCGAACGGTTGACTCACCATAGCGCAACATAAAGAGCATATGCCAAATAGATGAAGACATCCGGAAGCTCGAATGTTTTGCGTTTTGAAACTTGAACACCAGCGCGAGAGAGGACGAAGAGTGTTGTCAGTACCAGCATAGCCACATTGGTCCTAGTCAGCTCTTCTCTGGTGATTGGAGTCTTCGGTAACGGCTTGGGTGAGGACATTGTGCCTTGCAGAGATCACCTACACGGTAGAAAGGACGAGTCGGCGACCACGCTGCCAGCAGTCAGGCAGTATCCGGCGAGATGAATCATCTTTTACAGAGTTCGTTCTGTAATGCAGGATGCGACATCTCAACAGGTTCCTGGGACACCCCTTGCCCTGTTTGAGATGCACATTTGTTCCCCTAGACGGCAGCTCGGTAAGGCCCTTCCGCAGCTCATTCATTGGCCACATCGTGTCTGGAGCAGCACAGTGCTGTCGATGCAGCGGCCCGATAAGTAGGCGGTTCCGAAACTCTGGTACCAAAGGGTGTTGGTACCTTCTCGACACGGAATGGACTGCCATGCAAAGGAGCATAGGGAAGCTTGGCTTGTGAAGCATTGATTAAAATCCCGCGTCTCACAAACCGGTTCGCGATAAGGCTATTTAAATGAAAGAGAAGATTCGAAGTCTTCTGGGAGCAGCCTTCGAGTAAGGAGATGCTCAGGCTGTCTGACAGACTGATCCGCAGCTATCGGTGTTGAGGTCGACAGCGCATTCTCAATACTTCCGATCTAGTTCGAAGAGCTGTCCACATTCGAAGGAACAAGTCTAGCATAGGCATTGCATGGCAAGTCTAATCCGATGCACTAAGACGATCTGGATGTCAAATGTGCCAGGACATGGCTACCAGGTCGCCGGGTCAGTGTAGCAAGTCGATACCTTCGCACAACTCATTTGTCTCTGCAAAAGCTGTGAACGGCCACGACATTGATCCTATTGAGACGGATCGCAACAGCTCACGATTATTTTCGAAGCTGGCCGGTGTTGTGACACTCCGTCTTATCCGTAAATTCAATGAGCAACGACAATCCACCCTTCCTCGGTCTTCGATGATTCGAGGAAGACTAGATGCGCTTCAAGTCCCGGAGGATCTCGTATGGTTCGATATGAAGGATTCGTGGAGTCTTCGAGACGTTGAGACGGCTCGTGCCCGGAAGTTAGCGCGGCGCTAAAGATGCACGTGTTCTTGGCTGTTCATTTGATCCCATCGCCGGACTCCAGAACCCAAATACCATGTACTTCGCACGGAAGCGCTCCTTCATGCTCTCATTCGGAACCATTCCTTTCGATGCTGTGTAGCATACGAACCTACAAAGACCGCGCATCTCGAGCCCAATGCTATGTGAACGACAAAGGCGATGTCTCCTGCCATAAGGCTTCCCACGGGGCCTGTACATGCACCTCTCTGCATTCTGATGCGCCACCCAATATGATCCCGCGAACCCTTACTCAAGCTCATCTCCCCATCCAGCACAACGGTTCTCGGACCGCGCCCAGCCATCTCGGTTACATCTCTCTCCTATGCACACCAATCGCTTTCCGCGGAAGAGGCAACTACCCTGCATATAGATAATAAAAGGGTCTTACAACGCTGCTTGGGTGTTTTCCATTCTGCGGCCTTTCGTTTCCCAGTTTCTTGTTTCTTATTTCTTTGCTCCTTCGGCCAGGTTCTGCTTCGTAATTGTGCATCATGAGGATTTCTTCCACAATTATTCCGGTGTTGGCTTGTGTTGCAGGGGTCAGTGCCCAGACGGGAGAATTCGAGGCTCCAGACTTCAACATTACGGAGGCTCTGTTGGCGAATGGGGTCAATGTTTCGGCGCTGCCTGAACTTGCACCGCTCATTGAGAGGACGTTAGGTAGTGGTTGTTCTATCGCTGTTGGTACCCCCAGCTCCAGAGTAGTCGGAATCATGAAAGCTGACCCACCGTACAGTGTAACTCTTTGAAGCTCATCTACGGCGACTCGAAGCTCCTTGCTGAGGGAACATCTACATACAATGCCTTCACCGGTGGGTATTGGTCAGCCATGCAAGCTGCCGTTACGCCGCATTGCGTTTTCAAGCCAACATCTGCCCTTGAGGTCTCATCGATGGTCCTTTTGTCACGTCTGACCCAATGTCCTTTTGCTGTAAAGGGAGGAGGTCATGCTGCATTCAGTGGAGCATCAAGTATCGATGACGGAATCACTGTTTCCATGGAGAACTTCAAGAAAGTACAAGTCTCTGGAGATAAGAAGACTGCGGATATTGGACCAGGGAACCGATGGGTAGATGTGTACACTGCTCTCGAGAAGTCGAGCGTTGGTGTGGTTGGTGGTCGAGTAAGCTGTTCCGAGGCACCAAATAATCTCATGCTGACATTAGGTAGATGGCACCTGTAGGTGTTCCTGGTCTCGTACTCGGTGGAGGTATCAGCTTCTTCTCCAACAAGCTCGGCTGGGCTTGCGACAACGTTGCTGAGTACGAAGTTGTTACTGCCTCCGGTGTTGTCGTTCATGCCACTCCAACAAAATTCTCTGACCTCTACTGGGCGCTCCGAGGCGGCGGGAACAACTTTGGTATCGTGACCAACTTCAAGCTCCATGCCTTCCCTCTAGGCAAGATGTGGGGCGGTCAACGCATCTACACCGAGAACAACTTCAAGGCTGTCCTTGATGCCATCCACAACTTCGCCACGACCGGCTCAACCAAGGACACCGACGCCGCCCAGATCGTCTCGTTCGGCAACATCGCCGGCGTCGGCAAAATCGCCATCGTGCAAATGCACTACGCCCAACCCATCTCTAACGCCTCCGTCTTCTCCAGCTTCGACGCCCTAACGCCCATCGCATCCAACACCGCCGTCGGTTCTCTTGCCGACATGGCCGTCAAGATGAACGAGGGCGCCGCCGACGGCCTGCGCCAAACCCAGTGGGACGTAACCCTCAAAGTCGACCGCCAACTCTTCGACTTCCTCATCAACACATTCTACTCTCTCCTGCCCTCTGTGCAAAACCTCCCCGGCGCATTCCCCACCATCTCCATCCAGGCCATAACCGACGGCCAACTCGCCGGCATGCAAAAGAACGGGGGCAACGCGCTAGGTCTCGATCGCTCCAAGGGCCCCTTCTTCGTCATGAACATGTCATCCCGATGGAGCAATGCCGCCGACGACGCTGCGATTCTCAAGTTTTTCAGCTCGATTATCAAGACTGTGAAGGCGGAGGCGAAGGCCAAGGGGTTGGATAACGAGTACATCTACATGAACTATGCGAGTCAGTTTGAGGATCCGATCAGTAGTTATGGAGCGCAGAATGTGGAGAGGCTAAGGAGGATTAGTAGCAAGTATGATCCGCAGCAGGTTTTCCAGAAGCTGCATCCTGGACATTTCAAGCTGGGTGGAAAGGCGCCGGATGCGAATATGCCGTAAGCGGGAGGTGGGAATGAAAATATAGAATTGGTGGTATAGTACATAATAATAGCATACAGCATCTCATCGTAATCGCCGTGGTCATCTCGTTGTTCTCGTGGTTTTGTGACGTGTCACGTCGTCGCTCATCGAAGTTGTCTCGGTTCAAGTCGTTCCGCCATCCCGATGCATCTCCCTACTTCAGCAGATCCCTAATGTTCTCCTTAAAACTGCTAATACTGCTCCTCCTCGAATCTCTCCGCGCACTGCTCCCCCTTCTGAATCCAACATTATCCGCAAAACTGCTCATACTGCTTCTCCTAGATCCTTTGCGCGAGCGGTTCGTGCTAAGACTCCGTCGCACGTCGGATCCAGAGTCTCTCCTAGAAGAGCCCTTGCCCTCCGTATCGAGCACGACCAACAAGACAGTACAGTTGTCTGCATCCTTGACTTTTCCTGCATCTTTCGTGATGGTCTTTGCGATATCTTCCAAGTCCAGGCCCTCGGTCCACATCCTGACTGCCTCTCTCGCATCTTCACATG
>AJMS01010093.1:0-13245 GCA_000263175.2 Phaeosphaeriaceae sp. UM 1110
CCAAGCACTTTCGTCTGTATCTTCACGAGCTGTGTGTACATCTCTTCTGCTTTAGCCAATTCTTCCGACTGAAGATATATCAATGCAAGGTCGTTCATACTAATCAGCGTCATCGGGTGCTCATTTCCAAGCAATGTCTGCAAGGTCTTCGTAGCTTGCATCCCAAGCTCTTTTGCTTCCGTCCATCGCCCTTGATGAAGGTATATATTTGCCATGGTTATCATGAATTCCATTGTGAGTCGCTCACGATGTAATTCTTTTCTTGATGTCAACACTTGAGCAACTAGCTTCTCTGCATCCTTCCATCTACTGGTCTTAGTGTATAAGTCCGCAACACAACTTTTGATACATAGCGTTTCCTCATGCCCATCGCCAAGAACTCGCTGACTTGTTACTAGAATACTCGGTCCTAACCTTTCTGCCTCTTTGAAACGTCCTCGGCGTAGGTATGTGTTGGTCAAGTCTCTCTTGCTTCTAAGAGTTTCTTCATGCTGGTCTCCAAGCACTCTTTCTTTCAGCTGAGACACTTCCAGAAAAGAAGTGTCTGCTTCAGCGTATCTTCCATCACTGAACAAGCAATCTGCAAAAGACCAAAGTAGATCTCCTCGTCTCATCTCAAACTCTTCTGTGATATGGGCGTCAAGCACAGAACGCGCATGCGGTAGGTAGGGTCTCCAAACATTCCGAGTCGTTTCTCTTTCATCGTCAGAATGTGGCAAAAGCGTTTTCAGCCGTTCCAGCGCGGTGCAAGTCCACTGTACTAGCACCTCTTCCCTGCGAAGCCAATTCCGCATTGCAAGATGCACAAGCCGATGGACGTCGAAAGTGTCATCAGTAGTTCTTCTACTGATGAAATAATAAGCAGAAAGCGTTCCAAGAGCATCTGCTTCCATTTTCGAGGCTTTTGCCGGCGGTAAAAGTGTTCGCGGAATGGCTTTCGTGTCTATACAAGCCATGAATGACAGATATTCTGCTGCAAGCGGATTCTGACTGCGCATCTGTTCGAATGATAGCAGCCATGTTGTCGCGACAGGGTTCTTCGCGCTATCATATCTTCCCATGTCATCGAACTTTTCGCTGAGAAGTTCGATCCTATCTTCTTCTTGTTCGCTCAGCAGAGAAAGATATTCTGACAGCGTGATCCCGTTCTCGTTGAGGTAGGCGGCCGCTTGAGTTATAGCAAGAGGCAAGAAAGCAAGCTGTGTGAGTAATTCTTGCGCATCTTTTTTAGCTTCGAGAAGTTTCCGGTGGATAAGTAACTCTGACAGCAGTTTCAACCCCGTTTGCTCCGCCATCTCGGACATTTCCAACACTTCAGATCCTGCAATTTTGACAGCAACCTTTCGGCTACGCGTTGTACAAACAACGCATCCATATTGACTCCTGGGAAGAAAGCCCTTGAGCTCACAACTCCATAGGTCTATATCATCGACATTATCGAGTACGAGCAGCCATCTTCCGATGCTCGTATGATTGAGAGAACGTTGCACCGCTTTCTTTATGGCGTCGTCTTCCTGATCCGGAGCATACACTTTGAGAAGCCGAGCAATTTCTGCAAAGCCTTGTTGAAGACTTTCGGAGCTGGTGGCTGGCAGCCAGAAGGTTGAGCAGTCGCTGAATCTGTCGCGTATGCGATGGGCTAGCTCCATTGCAATCTGAGTTTTCCCAATGCCACCGAGGCCAGCTATTGCTATTGCTGGTGGCGGCTGGTCGTCGGACAGCAATCCTTCGAGTTTGTTCAGATACACTTCTTGGCCTACAAAGTGTCGATTTCTGAGGAAGGGGACATTCCAACAGGCACTCGACGACTGTTGCTTCGGTATGTGAATCTTGGAGCTTCCCTCGATTTTCTTCCGTAGCCGAACAAATGCTTTGTCACGTCCCTCGCCGTATCTAGGCGACATCGAGACATCAAAAAGGCCCACCAGACAATACGCCTCATCCTCTTCTCTTTTAGTGTTTCGTTTCGCTGCCCACGACATTCTGTCGTCAACGCTGAAACGATTGAGAGACACTCCGTTAAGAGCATGGGAAGCTATTCCCGTGATGCTCTGTAATTCTCGAATCATTGAGATCTTGTCGCCAAGATAAATCTTCTCAGACGAGAAGAAGGTCACTGTCTTTGGAGCAAGTAGTTCCTGTAGCGTCCAACCCCGCGTGAACCACCGACTCTTCTCGAATTTGCCGTTCTTGCTTGCGAAATCGTCGCTCGATACATCGGTAAGGTATACATAACACTTCGCCGAGTTTCGATAATACTGAAACATGGAATTGATGGCTTCTGCCAGCTCTACGCTGCTGGATTTGTCGATACAGCACGTATCCACCCAGAAGAACTCTAGGCCGTCGCTTGCAGCTTGCTCGCCGCAAAAGGTGAGCTTCTTGTAGCCACCTTTGTCGGACCCTGTGCCTTCCATCAAGTCTTTGAAAGTCACCTCATTGTTGTCTGCACCCCAAGTGTGCGAAAGTATAGCGTATGGTGGAATGTCTGTTCCGATCCGCTCGATCAGGCTGAACCCGCCGCCCTCTCGGAGTTGCAAAAGATGCATGGTGAGCTGCTCATCAGCAAAATGAATGAAAAAGACCCATGAAGACTATGGCATGGCGATATTACGGTTTTCGCGAGTATAGTGTGCACCTATTCGCAGATGTGTGAGAAAAGTTCAAGTAATGTTGCCAGGCTGAAAGTGAGGCAACTGCGATGCGGCTGAGCAGCGGGGTCGTCATCATGTGGCTGGGCGCACGCCCAATCCTGGATGTCGTCAACTGTTAATATGAATCGTGAATCTTATCGGAGAATATGAGCAGATGTACTTCCACAAATGCATCCAATTTCAATGACAAGAGCTCTGAGAACGTATCCGAGCCTCAGATCCTGCGTTGGAGAGTAACAGGCTGTCAGAGAATCAACCAGCACAACGGTCAGCCTTAAGCTTCCTCGGGTTCGAGGATCAGCAACACTAATTGCACATTGCCCCATTCTAGAAGGGATTCGATAAAGGTATCCAAGTAAAGTTAGATTGCTGTCGTTGCTGCCATCAACGGACCCCCTCGGTTACGGCGCAAACTGCCAGCATTCACAATGCCGTGAAGTTAAGCCACCCATACTCTTCCTGAGACCTCACCTGTCCTGATCGGCCGAGGAAACACCTCGCGAATGCATTTGTAACTGTCGGCCAAGACTGGAGCGCCCTGGCGAAAAAAAAAGGGAGGCAAGGCGAGGAGTGCAGGAAGTGATCCACAATGTCGAGTAGCTTGAAAAGACTGTGCAGTCCTATAGTCATGTATGCAACGCGAAATGGGCCTGAAAATTCACACATCACAGCAACGTCATGTCTGATCACATACAGATTGTCTAGCAATTGCTCGAATAGAAAGTGGGTATCGTAACATATCGAGAGAAGAAAATGCTAAGGTGGATTCTACATATTGTCGAATTATGACAGCAGGTCTCTGCTTGTTTTTGGGACAAAGGAGATCAGTGATTCAGCACCGCGCAAAGACTGGCCATCAAAGCTGTAGTCCGACCGAATTGAAATTCCCGTTGGAACCAAAGATATAGAACTCAGTACCGTCTTGCCATTGGCTTCGGAAAGCCAGTGTACAGGTCCTTTTCGCTGTCGTCACTAGTCCGCTCCTCGTTCACAGAACGCTGCTCAAAGTCTCGTGTGACATGTATCTCTTTCCATGCATCCGCACTATCCTGCCTATACGCGTGCGGTAGCGCAGTAATGCCGTGCTCGAGATGAACGTCATCATTCATAGTCGATTGACTTGGCCTGCCCTTCAACTTCATAAAACCGTTGCTTTTCAATTCGTGAGTCGACTGTGAGCGACCAGAGTTGCCGTTTGAACGCTTGGAGGTTCCAAATCTGCTGCCAAACATGGGTATCATCTGGACGATAAGTGGTTTCAGTGCGGGTGTTGACGCACAAATGGTGGCGAGGTTGACTTCGAGGGCGGACCAGTAGGCTGCGGGTCCGCTGTACCATGTCGAGTCGTCGCGGTGCTTTGCGACAAGGATGAGGTAGTAGAGACGAATTATTGAAATGATGACGACGCTGCGAACAGTCAGTGATGGTTTCTATCGAGGGACAATGAACTCCACTGACAACCAACCGAGCGTTAGGATAAGGAGCAGAGCAATCTTTTGTCTCATCGCAATCTGCAACTTCCATAGCTGCCGAATAGGCAGAGCTGCGACGAGCAAATCGGTAGTGATGTTCAGAGCAGCATTGGCGTGGTACATGCTGCTCTTATTAGCACTTCCTGAAAATGCTTGCGGCTTTGGCAGTAACTTACGCGTCCTGGTTGACGCACTTCGCGGTCATTTTAGCCACGAAGTCCCAATAAGCTCGCACCGGAATGCAAGTGAGAATCGCAGTCACAACAGCGGTAATACCACAAGCTAAACAGATTCCCATCACAATGTGGATGGGGAGCCTCGAGCCCTTGAGGGTGAAGATGCGCCTGTACTGAAGCAAGATCGAAAGTTTGGTGGAAGTCAAAGTGACATGATATGCGAGGATGCTAAAGAACAAGTACTACTGAGATCAGCGATTTTGTAATGCAGGTTTTCCAGAAGTCATCTACCTTCAGCAGCAGTTCGGCATTTTGCATGGGCACATTGAGGAAATGGCGTCCATTGCCTAGTCGTGCTGTTTGTATCAAACATGCTGAAGTGAAGATCGAGAAGGTCTGATTATGTATAAGCACAAGTATGTACAGTTGCAATACGTGAGCTGATTTACCATAGATAAGACTATGAAGTAGTCTTCCAGCCCCACAATGCCGACAAGCTTGATGCGCGCATAGAAGCGCAGCAGCACACAGACAAAGGCTAGTGCTGTGAAGGCAGAGACGACTCCAATGATCAGCGGCGATTGATTGTCCTTCGCCAACTCGGCGATCACCTCTGGAGGAATCTGTGACATATCATAGCCAGACATGATCGTCTAGTTAGTGAGCTTGGACAAGAACGAGTCAAGAAGAAATGTCTTGGAGGTTTTAGGGTCCCTGGGGATTATGACCACGAGCCAGAGGCATGATCTAATATAGGTCCACCTGAACCTACTATGATCTGGACCAGTAAACGCAGGGTTCGAATGCTTGTGTCGGAGCAACTGCACAGTGAAGCGTGATGGATTGCGGGGTGCATGCGCAAAGCTTTTCCCACTTCCCGGCAGAGGGAAATGTGTGCAGCAGATCCAGTCTCGAGTCCAGATCGCCATGAAGCCAAGACAAGTTCTGCCTATACTCGTATCTCAACATCGATACTAGGATCTCCTGGCCATATTGGCTTATGCTCAGAGGATGATCTACATCTATCAAGCAAACAGATGTCCTGAAGTAGAGTCCACCTCATAACACCTATGGATATTCTCGAACCAGATTCAATACCTTCCAGTTCAGTTAACACGTGGGATAGAGCATTGTCTACAGATTCGGCTGCGTGTTGAGTGATGCCATCTCGGTTAAAGGCAGTACCTCATGCAGGTTTGTATATCCAGCAACCCTACCGACGCCACTGGTCAACTTCGAGGTGTCGCAGGAAAATAAGGTTCAAGGACACAACGGTGCGAGCCAGATGTGGCAAAGACAGATCAGGCATCCAGGTACGGATCAGCACAGACCGTGAATCCCGCATACAGGGTGAAGGTGGTGTTGTGCAGAAGTTCGAATGGCTTGCATGTAGCCCAGGCGGATATACAACCGATGCCGGGTGAAACACACGCACCCCGCTTTCAACCGACCAGATCCCCAGTTCGTGTCACAACGATCTACTAAGGACGGGCTGTGGCGCCTGCCGGCAGCGCGAGTAATACCTTGTGAGGAAACGCGCATCGGAACCAGCCATACGACATCACTCGACAGACAGGAATCGAGCCAGTGGCGTTGTTGAGATGACAGCCAGCCTGGTTCCTGCATCGGACCAAGACATTATGCTGTCAGCTCTCTGTGTCGATACACAGAGGACAAAGCGAGTCATGTGCAATCCTTACAGAAAGCTTGGTGAACTGACAACCATGTCGGGATTCTCGGTACCAGAAAAACACGACAACCGCGCCATCGTGTCTAGCGTATCAAGCCCCAGTGCATGTCGGCAACAACAGCCGCATACTTCAATTGGTAAACAGATTAGCCGTGTTTCATGATAAGTTCATCTTCACAAGCTCCTGAGACGGTACCAGTGAACGTACATTTCCGCAATGTAGCAGCGCATCTGCTAGTGGTCATGTCCTTACAAGATCAGAGTAGGCAGAGGCGGGTAACAGCACATTGAAGAATGCACTAAGGCGGAGATAGGCTCAGGACGGTTAATATCAAGCACTTTCCCATGCACGATGACAGCGCAATATACGCGCTTCATCTAGCCGGCCGAGGAAGCGATGATAGCATGGGCGTTATTGTTGCAGGGATTGTCGCGCAAGTAGCCCTACGCAGTAAAGTACATCGGTATTCATCTTCACGAGCGAACGAGAGCAACGTGAAACACTCAAGCTGACAATAGAAAACAAGGTTCAGACATTAGGTATGAGGATACTTTTGAGGTAGGATGCGAATCCTAGATCTGCCAGCAGGCGACCTGGTGTCTGGACCCATCGATTCTAACGCTTCGACTGCGGAACCTTGACATCTACCTTGTAGGTCTTTCCCTTGGCAGGTTCCTTGATCACGAGACCGTCAATCTTGGTACCGTCAACAGCAACTTCTACATCCGCCACTTCTGATCGCTTGGCACTGACTTCGAAGGTCGCGCCTCTGAACTGCCTGGTCACCTTCATTTCGTTCCAATGGCTCGGCATCTGTGGCTTGACCTTCAGGCCATCCTTCACGCCCTTCAGCCCACATAGCCCCTCAATGAAACACCTGTATGCCCATGAGATCGTTCCCGTGTTGAAGAGCTGACTTGATCGACCAGCAGTGCGATCCAGGTCTTTGTATCCGTGTCCGCCACGGTAATAATTGGGAATGAAGATAGGAAGCTGACCACGACGCAACAAATCCTCATCATCCGGACCTGGTATCATTTTGCGCAGTACAGAGTAAGCGCGATCTGCTTCATCAATGCAGTATAGCGCCCAGGCATAGAACGCAGCTGCGTGGTTGTATACAGAGCCATTCTCGCCCTGGCCGGGGAATTTCTGTGTGACACGCCCCACGTCTTCGCGCATCTTGGTAAAGGGTGGCGCAAACATGACCACACCGTACGGCGTGTCGAGTTGCTCGTCGATTTGCGGAAGCATCTTTGCGATCTGCTCCGGCGAAGCTGCGCCACCGAGGATACTCCACGACTGCGGGTTAAGCCAGATTCGTCCTTCCTTGTCATCCTTGATGCCGAACTTCACATTGTCGTCGGTGATACCTCGGGAGTACCATTCGCCATCCCAGAGATGCTCGTTGGCAGAAGCATTGACGGCATCGGCGCCTGAACGGTAGTTGCTTGCGATGATCGTTTTGCCAGTTTGCTCGCAAATGTCGGCCCAGAGATTTACTGCATATGCGGTCGCCACGGTGAGCCAGCCAGAGACACCAACGCCCTTGGGACCGACCATGTTCATTGGGTCGCACCAGTCACCTTGTGCGATGTAGCTGAGACCACGCTTGTCACGTGCGTTCTCGGATAAAAGCCAGTCCATTGCACGGCTGAAGCGTTCGAAAACCGTGTAAGTGTCGCCGTACATGCTATGCACGCTCTCTTCAAGGAAAGCGTAGTCGCCCGTCTCATTGAGATAGATCTCAAGTGCAATCGGTAGCCAGACACAGTGGTCCGTGTGTGGAATTTGGTTGATGTATTTGAGTACTGCGCCCTCCGCAAGTAGGATACCATCGGGCATGGAGCCATTTCTCTCCTGCTGACAAACTGCTGTCAAAATTGCTTTGCGACATACTGCAGGATCGATGAAACTCATGCCCATGTTGTCCTGCAGATAGTTCCTCGTCTGAGGATCTGTGGTTAGGCGGTTGACGTCGCCATGGTAAAACAGTTGCCGTGGTAGCCAGTGGTTAATCATGTTGTCGAGCTCTTTGTCTGGGGTGTCAATTCTCAAACAACCACTTCCGCGCTGGATGTACTCCTCATAGTCCTTATTGGCCTGCTCAAATGCTGATTTGCTCAGGTATTTCTTGCGCATGTCCAGAATTTCTGCCCCATCGAAAGCCGGTCCGAACAGAAATCGATATTCTTCGCTGTTGTTCTGCCCGAGCTCGATTCGGTACTGTACAGCAGCAGTTGGAGTCTCGTAACGTGAATCACTGTTCGTCAAATGTGTTTCTTGTATCGATGATGGGTTGTGTAATCCACCCTCGCCCTCGAAGCGCTTCTGTCTCGCTTCCCAGGCTATTGGCGCAGTCTCACAAAGAAAGTACGTCTTGTCTTTGCCATATTTCATCTTGGGGTAATCCTCTGCTTTTTGATATGGTGTGATGCAGGAGCCAACTATTCCTCCGACCTTCTCGTTCCATTCGCCTCCCTGGTTCATCCATGACATGTAACCGATGGGAAAGTAAGGATAAACACTTAGTTTGCGTTTGCGGTCTGTCAAATTCGTAATCTTGATAGTCCACAGCTCGGCTACGTCGTGCATGGGTAAAGAGAAGTTCATTTCGACTCGGACTCCAAGCTTCTCGACGACCCATTTGATGTTGCTCTTGCCAGCAGAGAACTCAAATCGGTCCGGCTTCGCCCTGACTGGCTCGTGTGGTGCGGAAAATAATTCATTTGTCTCCTCGTCCTTTACATAGACAAAACGTCCCGGGTGGTGCGCATAATAGTTCTGTTCTGGCTGCATGAAGGTTTTTGCCTCAATAGTTGGAGCATATGCGTATTTCGCTGGCTCGGGTTGCATGAATGATGATGTAGCATACCCCCGGCAGGTGACTTGAATCATCATCTTCGTGTTCCAGAGAAAGGCGCCGGCTTTCGGCATCGTGACGGGATCTGTGAGCTCATAGCGCTCCCCATTTTCCGTGGGCCGCACAATGTCGATGCCCGAGGAAGACGATGTCTTGGTGTTCCTCATCGTGATCTGCTGCACGAGACGGGGTTGGTTGGTTACACGAGAACGTAATTGCCGATACGGCTGTGGAGTGCAAAGCTTACTGTCTTTAGTGACACGACTGATCGTAATTATTCTAGAGATCAGAAAATGAGCTCCCAACAGGGACTCAATACTCGATGTGTCTCGAGATGCTTGATAATTTATAATCTCTGGCTGGACAGATCACTTCGCTGACAAAATGTAGCAGAGTGCTTCATGAAGCTGAATCGGCTTGACCAGAAACGACAGACTGTTGGACGTTCTTGGGCGAGAGGGAAAATTAAAAAGCGATTTGTCTCTCCAACAACGTTGCGTGCTGAGTACTTCATATACCCTCGAGTCACAATAAGCCGCAGAGCGTGGGGCTAAGCGAATAGCGGTGTGGGGTTCAGGCTGAACGGGGGACATTCTTGCGCGGAGTCGGTCTCCCGGTCCGCATCGCCATTAGCCACCTCAAGCAGAATCCAATTGCTTGGATGTATAATCAAAGAGCATTTCCGAGTCCCGGTTTTCGAAATTTTATCAGTTCAACATGCGTCATTTTCTGTCGATTGTAGCTTCAATTGTTAGATGGATACTACTCAAAGACCATAATGGTTGCCTATCCCACATGCTGAATTGCGGCGTGGGCGGGGTAACGAGTTGCTTTTCGCAACAGCGGACAATCAATGCAGTGACTGGAAAATGCTTGTGGCTCTTGCAGTATTTTGACACCCCTGGAGAAATTACAATGCAGAATCAGTGTCAATGAGATAAAGTTGGCCACCATCATTGGCTCAACATATCAGTTCCGAAGGAGTGATATCGCAGCAAACCTCAGCCATACTATTCAGCAGTCCACAGTTCAGCACCCCTATCCGCCCACGAATCCTGCTCGGAGTTCTTTTTCGAAGCGTCCTTGCTCGACACTGTGGTAATCTTAACATACTTACCTGTCTCAGAATACAGCTTCTTCGCCGGAGAAGAGGGCCCTTCGCTGACCGGCTCCTTCTCCCACCACGGTGGAACTGCTGGGACGCTAGTTCTGCAGTATCTCACTTTGCCATCCCCGTCGACGGTGATGTAGAAGTCAGATCCATCGACGCTGCTCAGCACGCCGTAGATGCCCTCACTAACATAAGCGACCTGTAGGCCCTGCGGTCGCCTAAAGAGCTCCTTCGAATTTGTTTGCGTGTGGTATACCAGCTTGGTGCCATCAGCAAATTCTAGCATAAGTGCTTGTCCGTCGATCGTCCATTTCAGGTGTAGAATGCCCTGCATGCGCCACTCTCTGTTGCTTTCCAGCAGGAAATCTTGAGATATGGTACCATCGAGGCCATCGAAAGGACGCCAAACGTATGCGTGATTACCAGCGCATAAAGCAACTTCTTGACCATCAGGATGCCATTCCAAATTTCGACACCAGTCGGTGAAAGCTTCTGGAAAGGTAGCCACTTTGTGGCCGTCGTTTACGTCAAGCACTTGGACAATCCTACCGCCTTTGCAACTCCACACGAGATGCTTCGAGTTCGGAGTGAAGGATCCTGCCCAGCTCTGGCCCCCTGAATTTTCCGTTGCCCACTCAAGATCTCCAGTGTCTGCAGAGTACATGCGCAGAGTTCCGTCCCACGACACTGAAGCAACATGCCTGCCATCAGGGCTAAAAGAAGTCCACATGATAGCGTCTGTATGTCCAGTAAGACGATGTACCTCCTTCTCTTCGTCAACGTCATACATCACGACTTGTGGAAGCTTGTCGCGCGCACGCATCGAGTGTTCAGTGGAGCCGTTCTCATTCAGGTACAAAAGCAAGCGACCGTCCTTGCTGAAGGGCTTTGAGCCAAAGCTGCCCAATCTAGCGTTTTTGAGCATCGTGTGGTGTCTGCGACGGTGATCGGCTGCGACGCGTTCGAGTGCAGACGTGAAGTCAGCGTACAAGGTCGAGCCTTGAGCAAATTCCTTGCTCCACTCATGGTCTGCAATAAGCTCGGGAAGTATAGCATCCACTGCTTTCCCAGCCAACAGAGCAGCATCGATCCCCTCCTCCTCATCGAGCAAGCGACCTTGCTGGTCCAAGTCCCACAGGATTAGCCGATTCTTGGAAAGTCCTGCTCGAGCTTCATGGTCGGAAAGACTGCTGACGAGAGTGTAACCGCTACGATCGGACTCGATTACGGGTCTGAAAACAATTTTGCCTGTCCCCTCGAGGGAGGCTCGCAGTTCCTTGGTAAAGACATCGTAGACCAGTATCTGTTCACTAGTGGAGCTGATGGCTAGAAGCCTGTTATCAGGGCTTAAAGCGCTGTGGAGGCTCTTGTAAGGCCCAGTCTCTTCGTTGTAATCTTTGCCGAAGTCGATGACTGAACTTGGAGTCTGCCAGTTTTCGGGCCATGGGTGACCTGAAGCAAAGTGTGCCGTGTTTCCATTGCGTTCAAAGTCACGAGCGAATTCAAGTGGGAAAGTGTACTCTCTCAGGAAATCCTCGCGTGTGTAACATCTCATTTTTGACATAGTTGAATGTTGTCTAGGTCGTGAGCGACAGTCAATCGAGACAGCTGCTACTAAATGGTGCAAGATCAATGGATGTCTGGCGAATGGTGCTGCCTAAGATGGCAAATTATTGGCATCTAAAGAGGCAAAGATCTGCGCATGACGTCCCTAATACATGAAAGTCTGCCACGCCTCACCAAAGCGACAAGTCATAGTTTCCATTCTTCCTGTTATCTCGATACAGCAAATATGGTTCGAGCTTGGACGCAGCAAAATTGCTACTCTTGTATGTATGAGCTGAAACGAAACGTCAATCCAACGGAATGCCGTGCGTCCATCTTCGACCATCTGCTCAACGAGCAGCGACTGAGGAGGATGCAGCAACCGGGTAGAGACGTCAGATAGACTCATGGCTCCCCAGTCCTGGCGAGCTTCAGCTACGAATAGCTCATGCTTACCAAGACTGAAGAACGTCGATCTGGGGCATTGCCTTTGTCCAGCAATCATACATCTTAAAGATGGCGGATTGGCATCCGATTGCTGAACCCACAGACGAAATCCGAAGACAACGAATGCGATATGCCCATGGTAGAAATGAACGCAGTCGTAGTATCTGCGAAAGAGGTAATGAGATGACTAAGAGGCGTGGGTGTTAGTGCTCAACTCGGCACGCAATGAAAAGGAGTCATCGGATTAGAACAGTATTGATACATCAATGTGCGAATACTCGTCCCAGGCTCACGCGTCGGGTAAAGAGCAGAGCATGGAGACAGCGACTGTGCTGGAGTTTCGTGTGTGTGAAAGTGACCGCGACGCGACGAAATTCCAAGCCAGCGAAGGACCGTAGCGCGACGCTAATATCAGCTATGGACTAGCGTGAGACCCCGCAATGTGGGTCATCGGAGATGGTAACAACAATCCCCAAACCTGATCCACTTGCTCAAACACAGCCGCAGAATCTGGACGTTCAAGCCTCATGCTATCAGCCACATGCTGTAAAGATGCAGGGCAAACGTAGTACGTGTCACCGCTGTTTGGCGAGCGCGCAAGTGACGTCAAGAACCGCAGCCAAGACAAACACGCTTCCAAACGTGAAAACCGGGAATGAGGCATTCACATGTAGCTGTATCAAGAATTACATTTAAGCTTTCTTTATTCTTTATTTCACCTTGCCAAAGCTTTTGTACTATCTTGACTAGCAGCACAGCTCATCATGGCAGAAAATCTCGTGGACAAGCTCACTGCTTCAGGCGGCGTCGAGCAAGCAGGTATGGCAGTTCTGGTACCATGATGCGCAGCAACGCTAACATCCCCAGGCTGGCTAAATGACCTGGTTGAGCAGCTGTGGCCAAACATTTGCGTGGCTGGTGCCCAGATGACGAAGGACATTGTTGAGCCCATACTGGAATCAACATTGCCTGGCCCTCTCTCCAATCTGCGCTTTGTCAAGCTAGACTTTGGCCATGTCCCTCTTCGCTTTTCAAATGTCGATGTCCACAAGACCACAACAGATGGTATCAAGCTCGATATGGATGTGACCTGGGAAGGCGTTTGCGATATTGAGCTTGATGGATCTAGCGTACCCAAGATCGGAATCGAGAAGGTCCACCTTAAAGGTCGTCTCTCTATCCTGCTCTGTCCATTGACAAACATTATTCCATTGGTACGGTTCCGCTCCAACAACAGTAATTGTAGACTGACATTGAATACCAGATCGGCGCCGCACAAGTCTCCT
>AJMS01010092.1:0-13228 GCA_000263175.2 Phaeosphaeriaceae sp. UM 1110
CAACGAGATATCAAGTGGGTGGTCCGAAGGGCAGTGGGAGGAGTGGCTTGAGAAGAACGTGAAGTGACTGGACGGGGAGCAGGTGCTGCCAATGCTTTGACAATTATAATGTCACAAGACTCCACATGAATGAAGCCATACATACAGTCATGTACAATTTGTGGCTATGTGAAACCTTGTCGCATGAGGGTCAATTAAGCGATGACCAGCACACGAAGGAGCTGAATTACTTACCCGCAGGTCGAGTCCCATTGTCCAAGGTCAAGCCTCGACTTCCATAACCCGAGTCCCATTTCACAATTACCACTGCTCAAGTCTTGGTCCTAGGCAAACACTGCAATATAATCATGGACTCACATCTCTCATTTCGACTCAGGGGCTTCGATCCACCGACCCCATCCCCAGCCCCATTCCGACCCCGGCCAAAGGTATCAGCAGTCTCCAGTAACGATATGGTCTCTCAACCTGATCCGAACGTGTAAGCCCCCAGATATAAGACCTACATAGTAAGATTGCTAATTCAGTTGCAGCTCCAATCACAAAGACGGATACTGCCCACTGTTGGCACTCCCAGGCGAGCTCCGCAACGAGATATAATCCTACATTTTCAGTCCCTCAGTCCTCGAAGTCTGTGCCTTCCAGGCGGTAGGGTTGACAGTTTCTTGCAGCGCAGTGCTGTTGAAGAAGATAAATGGAGTCAGGCACGCAAAGCGCTAGTAACTATATGACTTGCAAAATCTTACATGGAAGAGGATCTACAATTATCTGTAAAATATGCTGGACGTATCACCTAATCAGTGTCCGTTATCTGCAACTGTCAGAACAATTACCGAGAATCATACTCCATATACAATATGCTCTTTGCTGCCTCCTACACCATCAAAATGCTCTGCAGCGGCAGATCTCGCGAACTAAACCCAACTTCCACAGTAATAGCACCAGAAGGCATCCTCCACATCTGCGTCGTTGTGTCCCAGTAACTCAGATCTCGCCTCATCAGATCGAAGGGAACTGTTGTTGACTCCCCGGGGTCAATATATATCTTCTCAAAGCCTCGCAAGCTACGGACCGGCATTCCTGCCTCGCTAGGATACGAGAGATACAGCTGAGGGACGGCAGCTCCACCCTTTTGGCCTGTGTTGCTGACGGTGACCTCGACTGTTGCGAGGGTAGCCCAGAGATCTACATTGCCACCTGGATAGATGGGAGCATTGGGGTTCGCCGTGCGTGATGCGTTGGCGACAATAATGTTCGTCTTAAGGTTTGAGACGTTGAAGGTGGTGTAGCTGAGCCCAAAGCCGAAGGGGAATGCAACACTCTTGTTCTCTGCATCGAATTCCTTGTAGTCGATCAGATTGCCATCAACGAAGTCTGCCTGCCAGGCGATAGGGTTGTCAGTTTCTTGCAGCGCAGTGCTGTTCTCGATGTTGTGTCGGTAGTCGGTTTCGTTGTTTGCGATCGTATATGGAAGCTTGCCAGACGGGTTCACGTCTCCCCAAAGGATGTCGACGATCGAGTTGCCTGTTTGCTCTCCTGGCATATGTGCTGCAAGGATTGCAGTGACATTTGCATTGTTACGCCACGGCAAGGTGTTTGGCGACGCACCGTGTAGAACCACTATGGTATTGTTGCACACGCCAGTGACGCGCTCGATCACTGCTGTAGAGTTCCACTCGGGAATCAATATGGTCCGATCGGATCCCTCGCTCGCCCACGACTTGAGGAATACAATGCACGCGTCCAATGGCACGGGAGCTAATGAGGATAATCCGGTGGTAGAGATGTAAGTATTGTCGGTGATGTATTGCACATTAGCACCATAGGCCTGAGCGCGAGATTTGATGGCGTCTAGTGGTGGAATCACTTGGTAAAAGCGACCGGTACCACTGCCACCCCCAACTGGAAGAGTGCCGATATCAAAATCATTGCTGTAATACTGGCCGGTGGTCAGGTCGGCGGCATCGTTTCCAAAGACGGCAATTCGTTTAGGCTGTTGGAGAGGTAATGCGTTGTTGGTGTTCTTCAAAAGCACTGTACCAGCAGCACCGAGTTCTCTGATGTGTTGGGTGGAAGCGGCGCTGCGGACATTGACCTCAGGCCCATAGGTGTAGTTATATAAGTAGGCGGACTGTGGGAAGAAATTCAGCTGCGGCGTATAAGCATCAATCCTAGGATAGCCGCTGTCTTGACCAAGGTAGTAGTATGGCGTCATGATGCGAAGGACCATGTCGTCGAGTCTCTCAAGAGCGAGAGATCCATTGTTTCTTTTTCATCGTTAGAAAGGGGAAAACTTGAGGTCTTGATATGCGCCTTACATCGCTGTGGTAACATTGGCACCAAAATAAGTTGGCGTGCCGGATGTGAAACCAATGCCTCCGGGCATATCCATATCAAGCCCAGCTTCAATAGCCGCGACGCCAGTATGGGTAGCAAGCCAATCTGACATCACATACCCCTGGAAGCCAAGTTCCTCCTTCAGAAGACCGTTAATAGTCTTGGAATTTTGGCATCCGTAGCTGGAAACTTTCATTAGGCACGACTCTATGAAAGAATTATCCCTGTGATCTCACCTTCCGTTGATACGATTGTAAGAACACATTACCGACGCAGCCCCGGATCGTACTGCATTAGCAAAAGGCCAAAGATATGTCTCGTGCATAGTCTTGGTTGATTAGCAGGCCTCAAGGTCTCTACAAAATATTCTCACCTTGTCATCGACATTCGAGCTCACAGCTTCAATTTCGATGCCATTCTTGTTCGTCGAGGGATTTCTCTGAGTTTCTTGCTCATTGAGAATGAAGTGTTTGACACAGGCTTGAACACCAGTGCTCTGCATGCCCTCGATGGTATCTTCGACCAGTGCGCCAGAAAGGTAGGAATCTGGACTGAAACCCTCCCAATTGCGGCCTCCGAAGGGCGAACGGCCAAGAGGTCCAACAACAGGCCCAAGGGCTACATGTGAGCCTTTCTCGCGGAACTCTGTGGCCATGTAGACCCCACGCTGTCGAGCAAGTGAACGGTCCCAGGAAGCGGCAACCGTGAGGCCCGCAGGAAAGACCGATGCGTCGATAGCTTGACGAATAGCGAGTGGGCCATCTTGAAGACAGAGGCCGCTGAAATTGAGACGAGGAATCGGACTAATATTACCGACACAGGGGCCAGGTGTGCCCGTCACCTAAGGTTCGGGTCAAAGTCAGTGACATGTTTAGGAAATGGTGGGGGGATGATGGTTTGGCTCTTGCGTTAAATGACTGGCACTGGCAGACGACCGCGCTTAAGCCTAGCCTGCCACTTCGTACCCGGGGCTTGACTTACCATCTGGCTCTTTTCTTCAAGGCTCGAGTTTTTTAAGAACGCTTTCGCCTTATTCAGAGCTACCTCCCACCCTCCTATTCCCGTGATGTTTGCTGAGGGCCTGAATTAGTCGTTGCGCAAAAATAGTCACAGGCAGACACTCACGAGAAGGGTACACAGGCGGGCTGCCGCCATATTGACTATAGTTGCCGTACTGAGTACTGTTGGATTGTGCTCTCACGAACGTGACGCAGAACAGCAGCAAAGTACTTCGAATCATTTTGAAAGGATCTATCTGAGGATTGCCTCGAACTCTGCGTCACACCTTCGCGTGATCAGTACATCCTTTATACCTCAAACTAATTTATCCCCACCACACAGACACATCCCCAGTGACGCCAGAATCGCACCCGGTAAAGACTTGATCTCTCCACATGATCCGAATGCGGGGTAGATGGAGCCGAATTACCAGTGTCAATTCGCGCAAAAGTCTCCAATAAATTCTCATTGACACTGACTGCTCGGCTGGCCGGTTGATATTCGGGGCGTGAGCGATGGAGTCACCGAAAGGCGGGGGACCTGTAGCCAAGTATTGACAAGCTACTTAGCTTCGGTCAATCATGGTGAATGTGGCGCAAACAAGGCTTATAGCGGCGGTGACTAGAGTACAAGCGGCATGGCATGGGGAAACGGTCGCTCGCAGTGCAGGTTTAGGGCTTTGTGGGGAAGAAGCACCACCGAAGAGGAATGCTGCGGAAACATGCTGGCGAAATTGGTGTTGCGAGTTCGACGTGGAGAAACGTCGGGAACGACACCTCGTGGCTATCAAGCCGAACCGAAGTTCTTCCCGAGGTGCAAGCATCACTACGTCATACATACCAGATTATCGAGAAGGTTTAAACGGGCCTACATGTGATGCCGAGCGTAACTGTAGCACTTCGCGTTCAGCACAGTCACTTTTTACGACAAAATTTGGTGTGCATCTGACCCCGCCTCCAGGCGACAGCGATCAAAAGCGTGGAGTTCAAATTGGATGCAACAGTGCTCCCACCTATCAATCCTGCAGGGATGCAAAGTTCCTACTTCTAGTGGCTTTGCTACAAATGGGATGCAGCAAAGGCGCCGTTGCTACGATCCAGACCAACTGCGGGTATCGCCATGTCGTAGCGCAGCTTACGCTGTACTCAAGATCAAAAGGCATTGGGGAGTGTAGTTCCGCTGGCGCTGGTTGGTCACTGCTCAGATAAACGTCGAGTGACCAACGTTTCTTGTGGTCATCGAGACGACGCACCATGAGTCTCTTGGGAGGAATTATGTGAACGACATCTTCGACTGCATGACGCATAGGGAATATAGTTGCCATTGGGGGAACTGTACATCAGTCGTCAGGGCTGATTATGCCTTCGTCATACCATGTACTGATTTTATGCACGATATGACCACTTCAGTGATGCATCTATGTTGCTTCAGGATCTCCTTCATGAGGCAGTCTGTTCCTTCGCAACGAGCCACGCTAAATTGGTTAGCGCGTCACATTCGCGTCCAAATCCCGCGTCGGCCACTCTCAATTGTTCTTGCACGACCAAATTTTCGTCCGCACGACATGTCGCAGGATGCCAAAGGATTCCACAAAACAACGTCGATCAACGCGAGCATGTGACTTTTGCCACAATCGAGGCATGCGCTGCCGACAGCCACAGGCCTGGATAGATGCAGGAAACACCAATTGTGCAACCTGCATCGAGTTTGGCGAAGCGTGTACCTGGAACAGAGAACCAAGGAAGAGAGGTACGAAACCTGGGACGACATCAGGTTTGAAGAAAGCTGCATCTTGGAAACAAAAGGCCGTGAAGGATCGTGAACACATCGCGTCATTGATCGACGTGTACCTGGACACCATACATCCTGTTTTCCCACTATATTACGAACGTGAGCTATGGATCGGCTGGCGAGAGGGCCATTTTCCAGCCAGCTCATCTGAATATGCTAGTTTGGTTGCAATGTGTGCTTTGAGCGCACAGCATGCTCAGCAAGGCTCGTTATTCGAAGCAGATGACCCGCTGGGAGACCTTGCGGCCGACGCGCAACCCTACTTGAAAGACGCCATGAACTTGATAATGGAACAACAACCGCCTGACCTGCTTGAGCTGGACTTCGTCAGATCGTGTGGCTTTCTTGCTTTGTTCGGCATTCAGACCGGAAATCACAACATGGTCCACAAGTTCCTGGGAATGTACCATGGTGTCTGTGCCCGGTTCAACTTGCATGACGAAACGCAGTGGAACGATAAATGCGAAATGAGCGTGTGCGAACTCGAGGTGAGACGGCGGCTCTACTGGGCCATGTATAAATTGGAGGTGCATTCGGCATGTGTTCTCGGACATATGATTCGCTTGCCTGAGAATCAGTCGAACGTTGACTATCCCGCTGGTCTTCACCACCCGGCATTTGTTCCTGGTCGAGACGGCGAGTTTGAGGACTGGTTTGCAGGCTGGAATTTGACTACGGATCTGTACCGCATTCTTGAACACGCCATCATCGAGTTTCGGGCATCAAGGCGACAGCGTAGTGGCAATGACAGCCGAACGGAGTCTACCGGACACATCTTCCTGCATCAACGTCTCATGGAGATACAAGCGCAAGCCTTACCCAAATTCGACCAGGTGCACGATAAGTCTACGGACAGTGGAAGAAACCGATGTGGCTTTCAAGCAACCAGCATTCTGTTTACCATTCACATGATAAGAATGTTCTTGGCTATAGGAAATCCAATTAGGATGTTAGAAGCAGCCGAAACATTACTTGATAGTGCGAAGAAGATACCACAAGCTTACATCCGAGCGAGTGGGGTCCGACTGTTGCAAGAGCTGGCAGGTACCGGATTGATGCTTGGCGCAGTAGCAGCCCAAGTTGCGACCCCTTCCACTCAAGCAGAAAGCTTGGTCAAGATTCAGATCGCACTGGCAGACTTCCTGGAGGCCAGCGCTGCTACAAGTGAAACAGCTATGGCATTAGCAACTCGTCTCCGCCAGCAGATTGATCAAATTCATTCTCACTTGATGTGCGCCAACTATGCTGAAGGCACGAATACGTCTGGCGAACACATGCGCAACGATGCTTGGGATGAAGACATCTTTGAGTTGCTCAATTTCGATCAGAGCACGTTCGAGCCAATCATGCCAATGCATCTTCAGCCTGGATTCTTGATGGACTATGTCCAGTATCCGGAATAGAAGTCCGAAAATGCAGAAACATTACAGAACCTAAGGCCGGCTGATCCCCGAGAACGAGGAAGAACTACCACCCAGTATGCGGGAGCATCTTCATTTCGATGTGTACGCGGAACCTGCACAGATGTGGCCATAGTAAATGGAAATCTCACAAGGTCACCTTTTTTACTTCCCCGCCGCATGTCATTCAAATTTCCGAGAGAGAAAGGCTATTTGCATTGCAGTATGCTATGCACCAATTACTTCGTCGGTCTTTTTCGCCCCCGAAGCCTTTTGCTTATTCGTCCTCCACTGGTAGTACTCGCCACCCGTCATGACCGGATATTTCATTGGATTGTCCTCACTTACGCACGTCGGAACCGGTTGCAGCAACTTTTGTCGATCGAACCCGAAAAAGAAGGGTGCTGAGTATCGCTCTTTACCGCTTTTGTTGATCACTCGATGTACAGTCGAAACGAAGAAGTCGTTCGTCTGTCGCATGAAACAATCCGCAATGTTCACAACAAATGAGCCCGGGACGGGATCGGCTCTGATCCAATTTCCGCTCTTATTGAGTACCTCCAAGCCTCCAGCGTCATCCTGCGTCACAATGGTGAAGCACTCAACGTCAGTATGAGCTCCAATACCCTGTTGCTCATCTGCAGAATGGCTCTGCTCCGGATAGTGCAAAATGCGCATTCCTGCCTCCGGCTTTTTGATATACTCGTCGAAATGGTCTTCTGGCAAATGGAGCGCGAGAGCGAAGATCCTCGTCAAGCGTCTCGACAATTGCAGCAGTTGCGTGTGGTAGGCGTATAAGCCTTCGCGGAAGCCAGGCAGGTCACTTGGCCAGATCCCTATCGACTTTTCGTCCTTGTCCACAGCCTCTGGGTCTTGCGCAGCATCATAAGCCCAATTAAAGGCCTCGCTGAGATCTATAATCCAATCAGCAAGGAATATTATCATGATAAGACAGCACATACCTCGGTACTTCCAGCCGTTGCGGTTATAATGCTTCATCGGGTGGAAGCCAACGTATTCGTTCGGAACTAAGCCGGTGAAGACCTCCATCTTCTTCTCTCCAGGCAAGGCAAAGAATCGCTTGGCTTGTTCAAAGGCACCTTCCGAGTATCGAGGATCAATTCCATGGTTCACCATGTAGAAGAAACCGATACTCTTGGATGCTTCTCGGATTTCCTCTGCAACGGCCTTTCGGTCGCTAAAATCGTCGCTATATATTCTGGCAACGTCGATGATGGGGATGCGCTCCAAACTTGAGGCCGCGTGCGACTCAAAGCTGAAGACTTGCCCGTTCTGAAGGGTGATTGTCCGTGGACCGCTCGTAACTGTTTCGGTCGCGGACATTGTTTTTCTGTGACAACAAACGCAATGCGAGGTTTAATTGCAAAGTATGCAGACTGACTGGATTCTTGTTACTCCGCTCCATTAGCCAGCGTCTTATGCTCGCTTCATGCTTGTACCCACAACGCCAGCAGATGGTGAGCAAGTGGGGTAAATCTTCAGCAGTTTACCAGCTACAGCTGGGCTGCATGCATATGCGAAACATTGATACGCTAAGCGAGGATTGATAGCAGCGATCTCTTGCTCACGATATGGCGAAGGTTGCAAATCAGTATGAGTCGTAAGCTCTGATTGGCTGAAAGCTGGTTTAGCAGCTCAAGAGTTTAGCAGTTCAACAGCAATATCGATTAGCGAAGCCGAAATCGGCAAAGATGTCTCGAATGGTTTCCACCACGCCTACGAACCCCACTTAAGATCGGGTACTGTCAACCTGGGGAAGTATGCAACTCTGTAACGGCTGTAGCGCACAAAGCGTCGAGTCAGCTGCCTATCAATTCGATGATTCGACAAATGATACCCTGTTGTAGTCCAGATATGTTATCTCAACACCAGATCGTTGGCAGCTACTTGAGCTTACCACCTCCCTGGCCAATAAGGCAAGTTTCAACTTCGTATTTTGGTAAATTCTAAGACTATCTCATCCAACAACAATGCCCAAGTTGATCACCCAATTCAAGAGGCGCATTGAGGTTAATCGAGACGTCGATACCGATGTCAATGCCTATGTCAACAAAGACACAAGGCCACTGCCGCCCTCCCGCCGCACTTACGGACCATGGGCATTCGTTGGTCTTTGGATGGTATGTCCCTTATTCACGAACAGCGCTTCTAGGGACATGAACTTAACATTACCGTTTCTAGGTCACGGGAAGTTTTAACGTAGGCGGATGGACCACCGGATCGTCCGTGATCTCCCTCGGACTCAACGTATGGCAGTCAATGCTCGCCATCGTCATCGCCCACACCTTTGTCGGCTTCGTATGTATAGCTGGCGGCCACCCTGGTGCCAAATGGCACATCGGCTTTCCATACTGGATGAAGCAAGTCTGGGGTACGTGGGGATATCTGTTCCCTATGGCTATACGAGTGTTCTTATCCTTCGTCTGGACATCGACCAATACCTGATACGGAGGTCAGTGTCTCAAGGTTTTCCTCACCTGTCTCTGGCCCTCGTATGCCAATCTCAACAAGGAGCTGGCAAACGGTACCATGACTACTGGAGACTTCACAGCATTCATACTCTTCATCCTTTCATGCTTACCGCTCATGTGGTTTAGCCCGGAGAGATACCGCAAGCCTTTCCTCCTAGCTTCAACCATCGTAGGCACGGCAGTATTTGCCTTGCTCATCTGGTCCGTCAAACGAGCAGGTGGCGGAGGCGCCTTACTCGCTGATGTGTCTGGCGTCACTGGCGTCGACCCTGCAAAGGGTGGAGCCTTAGGCTGGGCTTTCGTTGCTGCGGTCATGGCAAATATTGGTGGAATCGCCACACACATGTTCTCACAATCAGACTACACTCGATATGCCCGCAAGCCAGGTGATCAAGTCCTGGCTCAGCTCGTCATGGTACCTCTGGGAACCATTGTAGTCGCATGTGTCGGCATTGTTTGCACATCGTGCGCTGCTCAACTTTACACGGAGGAGAAGAAACTGCTCTGGCAACCCTATGCCTTCCTCGATGCCGTACGACGACACGAGAATAACTCAGGCGCACTAGCTGGTGTTGCTTTCGCGAGTCTTGCATTTGTGTTCTCTCAATATGGTAAGCGAACCCACTTTCTGAGTGATTATCGCCACATCTAACGAATTTCTAGGTATGGTCGTTGCCTCCAACGCAGTCGTAGCCGGTATCGATCTTGCAGCGCTCCTACCAAAATGGTTCACACTTCGTCGTGGAGGCTACTTCACCATTGCATTTGCTTTCATCATGCAGCCTTGGCAACTCTACAATTCTGCTACCAACTTTTTGACTGTCGTTGGCAGCTTCAACATCTTCCTCGGGCCCTTTATGGGCATCATGTTCGCAGACTACTTCATCATTCGTAAGCGCACCATGAAGCTCACTGACTTGTTCGACGAATCACCAACAACACTCTATTGGTACACGAAAGGCTGGAACTGGCGTGCTGCCATCGCATGGCCTCTAGGAGTGTGGTTCTTGCTTCCCGGTCTGGTCCAGCGTGGCATAGCTCCCACTGAGTTCTGGCCTGGATGGACCCGTCTCTACCAACTATCATGGTTCTTGGGCTGTCTTGTCAGTGGATCGATCTATCTGCTACTCGACTACTTCTGGCCCATGTCTGGCAAGACGACCGTCGATGAGATAGACTTCTTTGGCACTTTTGGAGACATGGAGGTTCTCCCAGGTTTTGAGTATGGGCAAGCAAGCGAGACGGGAAAGAAGGCGGCAACACGCGACTCGACTGAGAAAGATGTTGAGGCTCAGGCATACGCTGTGAAGCCCGTGCAATCGCCACAGTAGCTGTTTAGCTTGTGGGTTATAACTTTTGGGCTGTGTAAAGACAAATTTAGATCCCAGCATTCTTTCTTTTCGCACAAAAGTGAATGGTTAGAAACACCGATGACTGCTCTGAAGTAATCCTTGCAAGAGATATCGCATGCATGTTTCACCGAGTTCTGTCAGCGCATGTATATCAAGCACAATCCTGAAATTTGGTGTCGAGGGTGACCAGAACGTCCGTGGCATTGGCGACTAAAGCTCAGACGCATCTGCCTGCACCGAAATCGCAGGCACCCACTTTTTCATCCACATCGCAACAAACTTCTGCATGTAACCTTCGCCGATGTCTGGTGGCGTCCTGAGGGCTTGACTGTCGCGCTCAAGAGCCTTTGCATCGAAACGAACGGGTTCATTAGATGCGAGGCTAATTTTCAGATACCGCAGCTCTGACCAACCTGGTGGTTCCGCAATACCGCTACGAATGCTTGAAAGTCATCAGCAGAGTCTCCAAACTGTGTCGTTCGGCCATTGGCGAAGCTCAAACTTAGGCAGCGAAAAATGCCATCCCGTCAGTTGAAAATAAATCTTCACAACTCTTGATGCAAGGATGTCAATAATTCGAGCGACTGTCAAGCTCTCCACTAATGCCTAACAAGATATCAGGCTCATTCATCGGGAAATTGGTCATGAACAAGAACACCCTATCAGGCTAGTATATCGAGGCGGCCCATTACTGAGGTCGACGAGCACAGAATTCGGGTCCGAAATGCCATCTACGAAGCTAGAAAGCCACCGCGTGAAACGAGACGCCCTCAAAGAGTTGAGCATGGCGGAGCAAGAGGCTGACAAGAGACTTGTTACGTTATTGTCTCAAATTTCATTCACTAGATCGATCCATCTCGGAGGGGTCCTCTTCTACGTGAACTTTGCCAGCTCATGTTATTCCGCAGCACTACAGCAAATCTTGATCTCCTCAGGATGTTTCATTCTCAATAGTAGTTGAAAGTCGCAGTCCTCGGTCACGCTTTGCACACGTTTTCCCGTGTCCTCAGCTGACTCCCCAGCCTCCGGAACGACAGAAAGGCGCTTCTCGTGCAGTAAGCACGCCACGACAGCCTCGAATTCCACTTGCGAGATCTTCACTCCCAGGCACGCTTGTGGCCCATCCGACCAAGGGTAAAATGGACCCTGCTGAGGAGTTGACAAGACCTCTTCAGAACCGACAGAACTCGCCGCGATCCATCACGAAGGCTTCCAAGATAGTGGTTCAGACCAGTAGTCCGGATTAGTATGCGAGGCCAGCACGCTAGGACTTATACCGGAAAATGGAGGGATTATGACCGTGCGATTGCCAACACGCAGACTCGTGGGCTGTTCTTTAGTCCACTCAGGCAGGGCTAGGATGGGTGAGTAGAGCCGCAGTGTTTCGCGCTGCAGTTCTTTTAGTACGAAAACTTCCTACTGGTCCAGGGAAACTTACCAGAATGGCGCGACATCTCGTCAGTTGAGGAACAAACTGGTCATAATTCCATTCCGTGACATTCAGATCTTTCGTGACTCGTCTAATTTCATCACTGACCCAGTCCTGAACGTCCGGTTTGATGGCAAGAAGAATCATGGTGAAGGCTAAAGTGTCTGACGTCGTATCGTGCCCTGCGAAGTTGATGATGAAGATTTTACTGCATATCTCATCGACTGAAAGTCCGGTTGTTGCAGCAGCCATCGTGTCGACCCTTGTGTGCACATCAAGCGCCCTGACTAATGAAGTCATCCATCAAGCTTCCGCTTCCGCTTCCTCTCTCGCCTCGATGCATCATGCTTGTTTCCTCTTCCAGCATGTGTGCCATGTGAAGCTTGAAGTCAGTGACCGCTTTTATAAGGAATTGTAAATTTCTCGGTAGCCACGAGTATTTGAGATGTTGGCGTGGCATCGACATGAGCAGAATGGCGTTGTCCAAGACAATCTGCAGTGCGTCGCGATATGAGTATGTCTCTGTGCTCGAGGCAATTGCTGATAAATTCTCAAAATCAAAGGAGCGGCGAGAGCCGTAAGCAGCCATAATATTCAGAGACAAGGTACGTGTTTCCTTGGAGATGCTTGAAAACCCACTCTTATCAACCTTTCTTTTAGTCCAACATTCCATCAAATGTCGTGCCTTCCGAAGACACTCATCCCACACGAACGACATGGCGCCATCGTCAAAAGGGCTCGCAAGAACCTTCCGATGTCTTGACCAATTTGCTTGATCCGCAGTTGATATACAACGATCATAGACCTCCAAAGCTCTGCTAAGGCTCAGCTGTATCCCTCGTGAATTGCTGCGAGCTCAATACTCACTGTACATTTTGCTTGGTATTCACTAGTGCCTAGATACATCCATAGCGGAGGTGGGAACTGGCCTTATCCTTGAAGTACCAGCCTCGGCGAGCGTATTGCGTCCAGGCAGGCAATAAGGGAACAGGCCGACAAACTTCCAAGCTGGTTCCTCGAAGGTCTGAAACAAGATATTTAGTGGATCAATCGGGAGCCGGACAAGCGGTTTCTTCATGGAAGTGGCACGAAGGTAATTGACCTTAAGAGCAACGAAACTCCACATCAAGTAAAGCAAAAGAGAAAGGACTATATCGACTATCATCATTCATGCGGTATAAACAAGGCAATCACATTGGCCGCAAACGATGAATACATCGTAGAGCTAGAGTGAGCTCATATGATTTACCTGGCATGAAGTGCTGACGTGAGGGAAAGGAGCGGGCCAGTTGGGCCAATTGCTTCACGCGCGGACTCCCGGTGTTTTGAACTTGCGGGCCGTTCGCTTCAGGAGCCCCGCGTGCCCGCCCACCTGCACACAAAGAGCACGCCCTGCACCAACCCAGATGAACCACATCATGGCATGAACAT
>AJMS01010091.1:0-13212 GCA_000263175.2 Phaeosphaeriaceae sp. UM 1110
CTTTATCGGTACCTGCCAACCATAATTGATAAGAGCTTGATCTTTGCTTTGGAGGCTTTGAACGCTGAGACATACCGGACAATTACAACAACTTTACTTGTTCTCTCGTCACTACCGGACACAGCTTGTTCAGCCTCGCGCCAAACTCACATCAACATGCTGCCAGCCTTAGGGACACAAGACAACAAACTCGGCTCATCAAACTACATACCGCTTCTACCCATCTCCGACATTCCAGCCTTCATCACAGAATGGGCCGCGGTGCTCCCTCTTGTCTGCCACTTAGCCGGCTATCAGCGCGACCACCAAATCGTCGGACACCTAGCACTCGAAGGCAGCATTTTTGTTAATCTATTCCCTCGACTAGGTGTTCTACTGGGACTGTCAAGGTTGCTTCAAGATGGACCTGAGTTCATTGATCAAGCGAGTTCACGAGGCTCTCCGAGCTGGAAAGTATGGGATGTGCTGTATGGAAGCATGTTTCCGTGCGCCAATTGTGGAGCAAGCGCAATGATTATGAAGTATGCAATGAAAAGGAGGAAGGGAGGGGTTGTGAAGATGCCAAGTACGCTTGAGGAAGCGGCTGTTATTATAGGGAGGTCGTCGAAGCCAGTAAATGGAGCATCGAGCGGACAAGAGCAGAAGAAGTCAATGTCTTCATCTTCAATTGATGTGGAGGTCCAAATTCAGCAATTAACAAAGTCTTCTAGCAGTATGTCAACGACGTGTCGGCCAACACTGTCTCCGAAATCGACATTACAAGTATCTCCCCAGCCAACAATGTCACCAGGAACAAGCAGATCAACATCATCTACATCAATGTCATCGACCCAACCATCCTTCTCAACTCAATCCACCCTCCTCTCTCACCCGACCCTTCCCACCCAACAAGCCACCCCCAGAGCCTCGGGCCCCGACACCGGCCACCGCCGCTACCAAACCCTCCACCTCCTCGACTGCAGACGCTCCAGCCCTCGCAAGTCCTGGTTCACGCGTCTCGACTCCCTCCTCCTCAGCACGCCCTTCGCCCTCCTCTCCTTCACCACCTACATCGCCCTCTCCATCCTCCTTTGTCTCTTCGGCCTCTTCGGCACCGCCACCGTCGTAACATGCGGCGCCATCTCCCAACTAATCTGCCACTCCCTCACCATCGCGCGACCGCAGGGGTACCTCTCCTCCAACGAGTCGGAGAAAGATGCATACATGCTCGCCGGCGTGCATCAGAATACCAACACGTGGTACCTTTTCGCCGGCGACCGGGGCGTGGTAGATACCTTGCTCAACAAAACGATGATCACCCTCCCCACCTCCCCTTGGCGTAGTGAGCTAGCATATATCTTGCGCGTCGCTCACGCGGTGCAGTTCCTTGCCATGACGTACGTAGCTGGCCAAAAGGGCTGGGACGGCGTCTCTCTCGTTCTCCTCATGGCGTTCAATGCAGCGTGGGATCTACGACGAAGCGACGAGCAGATTGTAAGAAGATGGATGGAGCGCGAGGGCGTGAGCGTTGAGGTGAGGAGTTACGAGTTCACGGGACGGACGATGATGTGTGGGGCTGTGCAGGGGGTTAGTGGGAGTCTGAGGCACGGGTGGATGGATGAGATTTTGGCGGAACATCCGAGGCGGGAGGCGTGGTTGGGACGGATGGGGGAGTTGGAGAGGGATAGGGAGGGGGTGGATGGGGAGAAGGGGAGGGAAGCGTGGAGTGAGCATGATTGGAAGAGTATTGTGTTTAGCTCGGAGTTGGGGCTTGCTGCTGTAAGGGTTATACAGAGGACGAGGGAGAGCGCAGTCACTGTGTAAAATGGTTACATGTCAAAAAAGGTCGAACAGTCGCAGACTAATTCATATAAAATGCATGTCACTTGGAAGGAGAATCATACCTAGACTATGATCATTTCTCTAGCCGTCAATGTGGGCAGGTCGATCGCCAAAGGCCAATCTACTACGCCCTTCCAATGCCATCGTCCACGAAAGTCTTGGCCAAGAACCGCTACCAAAGTGCCTCCAACTGACCCACGATACGACATTGGCTGGTCAAACTCGTCACATGGCTGGACTATGGCTCCCACAGTGTAGCTGCGAAGGAACCTATTGACGATGTCGAAAAGGAAGCATTCTAAGACATCTTGATTTCGAGTCGACCGTAGCCATCTGCAAGGCCATTGACACTTGAAAGTCATGACCAGCCATGTCGCACTAAAGCCTTTCTTGGACACATGACCGTACCGACACTGTTCTGAATCTGGCACGACAAAATAACGTGTATCTGAGCTGTCCCATTCTCTCGGGAAATTCGGACCGCAGGGCGCCCAACCCAGGTGTCTCTCCAGGAACCGGAGAGGCTTCTTGATGCGGGGTAGGTTATTCATCAGATACGATGTTGGGAGCATGGCAAATCGGTCATCTCGAAATGCTGACCAGAACTCCATGGCTGTGTACGATGGCTTCTCGCGGCACAAGAGGCTCCAGATGACCACTTCGTCGCCGTTCCGGGATGCATGTCGGTGGCTCAAGAGGAAGCTTGCTTCAGTTGCGTCCACGAGACCCTTTGCTCGATCTTCGTGCCACGACTCGACGTTGCCACTGCTGTTTGGTCGAGGAGGCTGGGCTGGAAGCAGGTGTTGTGCATTTACTAGCAGAACGCTGATGTCGATGCGACCATGGCGATGTACTCTGCATATGCAGTCGTATAAGCTGACTACGCGCTCGTTATTGCATAGGAGGTGCAGGTTGCGACGGCCTCTCATTGATTCGAGAAAGGTCCAGGCTCGGAGGTTCCAGTCGCAGACCATTAATGTTGCGAGCAGAGACTCTAGCACAGAAAGTGGGATATTGTCTGCTTGTACAAGATTACTTGCACCAGGAGCGACCTCTCCATCGTCGGGATTGATGTCGATGGCCATTAGATCGCGATCACAGATCAGCACGACGAGTGATTCTGCGAAGATCTGGTTGATGTAGCTTATAGATTCTCGACGAAGCTGATGATCTTGAGGTATACATGGAGTGTCCATCCAGTACGAGTCGCATTGAAAACTTCGCGCCAGATTACAATACCGTTTGTGCAAGCATTCGTTGAAGCCAGTGCCTCCTGGTAGAGTTCTAAATGGCCATGTCACACTCTCCTTTGGTGCTTCGGGTCTGCCACCCTGGCCATGAGACCAGCAATGAGATACTGCCATAGTATTTTGGGTGGCATTGCAATACCGGATATTGGAAGTGGTGGTCGAAACATCTACAGCGCGAGGACCCGACAGGCCGCGGTATGACGTCTCGCTCCAGACCAGCTTTGCGCAAGCACCGGGACAATTCGTAGCATGAGCAGATTGATCTTCTATCTTCATGCCTTGGAAGCGATTGCACGTGAAAGGCGATTCCCCAGTGCATTGTGCAGTGCTCCCAAGGTCTTTTGGAAAGAACTTACACCTTGGCTTCCTTTCGCCAAATACCTGGTGATAGCGTTCATGAAAGTGTCGAAAGTCTAGGCTGACAGACCCAAGGTCAAATTGGAGAAGTTGAAAAGCCCATCGGCACATGTATTCGGTGTTCGAGATCGCGTCACTTTGAACAGGACCCGCCGGCTCTGGCATCGAGCTACGCGATATGATGTTGCGCAATAAGGATGTGTGCTTGAATACAAGTGATCTATTGCGCCGGTGATCATATCCAATGATAAGATGGTATTCCAGAATGTTCCATAAGGTTAGCATGATGCATCTGTTCCAAGCACACCAGAAGAATATTCGAGCTAATTGCAAGAAGATCTTTGCATCATAGCTAGTATCGACCCCTGGCTGTCCCTGCTGATCGGGAGCTGGATTACAAGGCAGTGCCATAGAAGCTTTGAAGAGATCGCCGTACACGTCCGCTAGTTTCCTGTACATGGAAGAGTAGCTCGAAGGGCCTTTGTAGCCGGAGATGTGAAGTGCAAGCCGGATAGTGTTCGAGTCAAGGAACCGCACCACTTTCAAATTGTCCCAGGTTCGTGATTTGGAAGGAATGAACGCCTGACTAGGAAAGACATCATCAAGGTTGCGTAAGTCATCGATTGCGAGGGGTGGAACAGTGCGAGGCATCCGGCACAACAAGTCGCACGCCGCTCTAGCCACCACATCAGATGCATCTGGCAAACGAAAGTTCGTCGTCAACACGATGCTAGAGGCCGCGTCCAGACGCTCAATCGCGCCTTCGAATCTTGCATCGTGGCCGAGGATTGATTCGCATAGTTTCTCGGCTTCCAGTTCAACATCTTTGCCCTCAAGCAGCACTAGGGTCTTTCGTTCTCGTCTCTCATTCAGCTTATAAGGACTGAATTCCGTGGGCCATCTATCGGTCCAGGATGGAAAATAGGGGCTATAGCGCTCGAAAATATCTATAGTTTGTTGAACGGTGAACGAAAATTCCCCAGGAGCAAGTGAGGGAGACATGGCCTTCGTTCATTGCCTCGACGGAAAGTAAGCCTTGGAGGCTGGCCGGGAGCATACAATCACTGGGGACCGGGCGTTCTGATTATTGATGTCAACTCTCTGAGACGACAAGCCATCTTCCGTCGAGTGTGCTCTTGCGGGTTTGTGAGATCCCAAGGCTGGGTGCTGTTGTGTCAACACGTCAGCTCAGACGCCTCCAAAGCACAGACGCAACGTGCAGCCCACTTCGGAGGCGGACACCTCACGCTTCTTGCGCAACATCATGACGACCATGGAGAAGCATCCTTATC
This sequence comes from Phaeosphaeriaceae sp. UM 1110, assembly GCA_000263175.2. Taxonomy (NCBI): domain Eukaryota; kingdom Fungi; phylum Ascomycota; class Dothideomycetes; order Pleosporales; family Phaeosphaeriaceae; species Phaeosphaeriaceae sp. UM 1110. The sequence goes on from AJMS01010091.1 coordinate 4,721, forward strand.
TGAGTCGACACTAGGATTCAAGAGTCGCGTCAGGTACGCTCGGAGCATAGTCGCAGCCATGAATGCACCAAGTGTGCGCGAACGTCTGCAAGCCCTGTCTCGCAACAAGGCTGAACAGACTCCGGAGTCACAAAGGCGCGACTCACGTCTCGGACTGGATCTTAACCATCTGGTAGACAAATACGATGATATCGACCTGAGAAAATTCACGTCTAGACTCGTTGGACTCTTGGAAAGCCCAGATGGCTACCAGGGAAGACTAGACCAAGGTCTACGTGGTCTAGTCCAGTTGACACCAAACACGACCTCCCCTGAAGAAGTCGCCCGACGCGAACATGTGGCCATGAATATACTTCAACGATTGCCAGAGACGTTCAATCCAACCACATTCACAACGTTTCTTCGTCACTTTCAGAACTTTACGGCACAGGGGTTAGACATGACGAATTGGGAGGCAGAGCAAGCCGCTACGTTGGCGTCGGGGTCTGATGCCGAACATTACAAGATGAAAAGTCGGCAAGATGAAGAATTATTATCGGCTCTGGTCGCTGACTGGCCCATGTGTACTAACACACTTATTCTGAGTTTGGCGATAGCAGACTCCATCGAGTGCCCAAACCTGCAAGTTGCGCAATCCATGCAACGGTATGTGTCTTTTCTCGGAGACCTGGGAGCGATCGTTCCAGCCCGTACCTTCCACTTATCCGAAGACGAAAAGAACCTAATTGACCTCCATCTCGAGATACCAATTGAGCTCCGGCAGGAGATCCTAACTATATGGGACATATATGTGTCGATCTGCTGGCAACAGAGTAGAATGTTGTTGTACTACTACATTCTGGGAGCCTTTCTAAAATATGGCTGGAGCGAAGCCTGGGCCTCCTTACTCGATGTTTCAACTATCGTGGACAATTCACACCATCTCATGGTCAAGCAACCCGTATATCTCTGCAGTCAAGCGCTCGAATTATTTCACCGAAGTAAGGGATCTATACGACAATACAGTCCAACTCTGTTTCGTCGATTTGGTACTATATTTGCCAACGTACCTGGCCGATGCGATCTAGCTGATCCAAACTACTGCTGTGACGGATACAATCCACGATCGTGTGCTCGCTTCCACGGACAAATCACCACAGATCAGTTCATGCACGATATGGCATGTCAAGCAGACCAGTGCAGGCTGGTCACATGGGATGAGGTGTCATACGATCGGGTGCATAGTGGTCCTCGCGCAGTAGACATCAAAACGAAAGCTGCGTTTGGTGAGAAGACGCTGCTATACTGCAAGGCGGATGAGAACACTTTGGCGATCTCGCATGTCTGGTCACACGGTCAAGGCGGACGCCCGGAAACGGGAATCAACTCATGCTTGCATGCCCGATACACCACCATTGCACGCGCTCACAATTGTGCTTCGTACTGGATCGACACTTGTTGCATCCCCACGGACGATGTCAGGAGGATGGAAGCAATCAGGGGCATCAACGACGTCTTCACGAGAAGCAAGATCACCTTAGTATGCGATAAGGACATCATGGCCGTGACTGCTGACTCGAGGGAGGATGTTCTTTCCGTGTTGCTAGTCGCAGACTGGAATGTACGAGCATGGACTCTACTGGAAGGCCTCAGAGGGCGCGATAATCTTCATCTGCTATGCGCATCGAACGCCATCGTATCATTCTCAGCACTATGCCGCGACGTCTTTGAACACGGAGCTATAGATCTTGTAGCACACCTCACTGCGGTCCAACACCTTCTGCCAAATTTCACATTGTCCTACGAGGAGTCGGGCTTTATGCTCGGTCGGCGCACAGCATCTCGTCCTGGCGACGAAACAATCATATGGGGGCTGATGTCCGTCGATCGCGCAACAAAGACAGCAGAAGATATCTATCAACATCTCGATCACGTAAGAACTGGCTTTCTGATGTCTTCAATGCCCAGGATCGGAGTGACTGGATTCAGCTGGGCTCCCAGCGTTGCCCACCACAATGATAACTTCTCAGGCTCTGACGGCGATGGCAGTGAAGTTGCCACTATTCACGACCATGGTCTTCAAGGTCGTTGGCTTGTCCATCACATCAATAACACGCCCGAGAACCGTGTTCAGAACTCAATGGATGTCTTCTATGCGATCCAGTCTAATCTCGAGTTGGCATTGATTGGGTTCAGTTTTGGAAACGAGTACAGCCCGCCAGGTGCCAAGTACCGTCATCTGATATTGATTCATGCAAAGTGCGCAGACTCGGATAAGCCATATTTTGGTCGCAACAAGATTCACGTATGGCGTCAGGTGGCTCTTTGTGGGTCGAATGATATGCTCACGTGGAAATGGCTGGAGGCATTGAACATCGATACGAATCTGGCAAAGTATCCGGCTTTCTCAAGGCAGAGAATACTGGGTCTCGACGACTTTCAAGTAGAAGACTTAGTGCTGGTGTAGACTGGGCGCCTTGAATACCATGGAACACGCCATCCAACATGATATGACGTGACCTTGGTACTTGTGACAAAAAAGGACTAGTATTATTGATTGCTAGAATAACTTCTGAAGATAGGCTGTTGTGCACTATGATCTGCTAATATGATCAGCATACTGTCATTCTCATTGTGCACTGGCATCTATGGATCAGTACGTTGTAGCGAGTACCCAAGTGAATGCTGGGTATCTCTTGACTGTTGGATCATGATCAGAAGAATTAGAGATGCGCTGGATGCTGAAGAACGGGATTCAGGATGTGACTTGTTCGCAAGTAAGAGCGACCGCGACTCGAGCCAGTGCTGGGCCACAGGTGCGAAGTACGAGCGCTGCGCGCAAAATGCAAGCACAATAAGAATAGTGAAGGCATGCGCACGAGTCAACCGACAGCCTGAGGAATGCTTGTTCGCCTCGTTTGGCTTCTGATAGGCAGGTGTCTGTTAGGCCAAGGCTTAAGAACACGTAGTGCTGGGTACCGAGAACCTCGAATCTATCGCTTAATAGACCAGGGCCCAATCAAGAGCGTTGCATTTCGTCGAGGAAAGTTCACTAGACGAATTGAGCATGAGTACGAGGTACAACACTTTGGACTTGTTTAGCGACGCAGCAATTGTAGTGGCCTCTGTTCTTGAGTACATGATGATCATATGTGAGTGATGCTATGCTTCTCTCCCTTGTTCGCTTGATCAATTTAATAATGGTCAATCCGAAGATATAGTACGTCGAGAGCGATTGCCACCAGCATAGCATTCCGGATGGTCTTTTCGCACTTGAAAGAGCACTTAGTCGGGTCAACTGGTGGGCCTTTAGTCGATGTGGCCCAGACATAGCTCAATGCTACATAAGGCGATTCTATACTGGCTTCCCGATTATCTCCAGTCGAGCAATCGATTACTCTGAAGAATGGTACGACCGTGCCGGTCCTGCTGTCGCATGTTGCCTCGTGATTAATGCAATAGTGCCGGTACCACGATCAATCATCGGGAGAATTGAAATTGAAATTATCAGAACAAGGTGATGACATGTTATCATAGTACTCAGCATCCACTTTGTAGCCGTCTTCGAAGCAGTAAACTCCATCGCGGAACTCGTCGGCGACGTAAGGCTTGCTTTGTGTTTCTTCTAGGACTGGGGAAGTAGACTCTTTTAGTGTCTTCGGTGGTCGATATCCAGGCATGTTTCTGATGCCCCCTCCCCATAACTTCTGGATATTCTCTTTTGCCTGTGCATCTCGTGCAGCTTGGTTCGGAATGGGCGGATAATTATTATTGAAGTCAGGATCGTGATCGGAGCAAGGCCATGGCGCATTGTCAAGCCATTCCGCATCTACCGTAGAGCCGTCTGCATGGTAATAGACTCCATCGCGGAGTTCAAGTGGAGCATAGGATTCGCCTTCTGGTGGTTCGAATTCTTGCCCGTCGCCATTACCTAGTTCGTCGTTGGCGTCGCTTTCAGCATCAACTGTCAAAGTTTGCGACTTTTTGGGATTGCCTTCCGTGCATTACAAACTAGCGTAGTAGGATGGATAGATGCCCATGTCAACACGGACGACATCCCAATGCCACTGCACTCGAGCACGACCCACAGTGATAACAGTGTTGACAATGCCGTCCTCGCTCTTCGACTGTGGCGCATTTGCAGGATCTGCAGCTCTCGAAGTTGTGTAGAGTCTCAATGTGAGCGTGCTCGGGATCCTGATAGCATAATAAGTTGACGTGTTAGATTCAGGCGATGATCTATACGTCATGGGTGTAGATCTCGGCCTCTGGTACTATCTTGAAAGCCATATCGGATAACAATAGAAGTCGAAGTCGCAAGGGCAATGGTTGCAGTGGGGGAAGGAATTGTAGGCTGAAGCTCTTATAGAACGCGGTGCGCAGTTCTCAAGATATATGCGCCCGAGCTACGAGGAGGCAGTCGATGAGACAGAGGCGCAGCAATGTTTGCTCATTAAGTGGGCTCGTTGAGGCTGTATGGCGCTGAGAGCGAGACGCGTTCAGGTGCGGCGTAGTTGCAGCCAGTATCCCCGTGACATCGTCTCACCAATGACATTGTGATGGTTCGCAGATGTGGAGGGGTGTCACGGGTGAACGAGTCGCAGGTCGCGCAGTTGTCATGGTGTTGGTTACTAATTTAGCGTGCTTTTTCGGCCAAACAACACAACACACCCCGCGACACCGTGCGGCCCGACCTGACCTCAACGTCTGCCTCTGTCAACATCAGCATTCCAACGACAATCCGAAAATGCTGGAGCAGACGAACACGCTCCTGGCGGCGCTGAAAAAGCCGTCGACTAACGTGGACCAGCGATTATCGCTCTTCAACAATGTCAAGTCTAACATCAAGCACAACCGCGTCCCCGAGGAGTGCCAGGCTCCTATCTTTGAGTGCATCCGCATTGCCATCAGCGCCACCACCTCTGCAGCCCTGGTCTCTACTGGATTTTCGACGCTGAGCCACTTCATTAAGCGATTGCAATTGCAACGAGAGACGACTGTCATCACCTCACAGGCGTCCAAGCTATGTGCCCTGCTGCTGGACAGATTGGGCGATGCGCGCGAAAGCCACCGCACCGCGTCGCTGCAATTACTCGCAGACCTGCATAAATTATGCCCGGTGGAAGTTGAGACTGTCATTCACGCTGCCATGAAAGGCACGAATGCGCGCGCCAAGGACACGTCCATGACGTGGCTTGTGAAGGTCCGTTGCTGTAGGAGCCCAACACGCGACCAGAGTCTAATGTCCGGTGTGAACAGATGAATCAGACGGAAAACTTGCCTTTCCGCAGCTACTCGCCACAGCTGATTGCCAACCTCGAGGATGCTGATGCGGGCGTGCGTGACACTGCGAAGCATGCCGTCGTAAACCTCTATTCAAGCGCGCCTGAGCACGCCAAGGTCACCCTGAAGAAGCAGCTCATCGCTACTAATGTGCGAAAAGCCATAGCGACCTTTATTACCGCGCATCTAGACGGGGCCGCGACCGCAGCGCGGGAAGAAGAGCTGCCACCACCGCCCCCTCCGCAGCGAGAGCGACCTCTGCCGACACAAAGAGCGCACACCCTCCAGCCCGACCACGGCATCGCAGACAACTTGGCCGCCGAGCTCCCACCACCCACCGAAGCCGTGATCATGGATCCTATTCACATCTACACTCAGCGCGAACTTGACGACGTTTTCCGCGACATGGCGCCATGTTTTGAGGGGAAAGAGACCGAGCAGAACTGGCTGGCTCGAGACAAGAACACCACAAAGCTAAGGCGGATACTCATGGGCAATGCGCCAGGTGAATTTACGAGCGCCTTCATTGCCGGCATCAAATCGCTTCTCGACGGCATCCTGAAGGTCGCCAATACGCTTCGGACAACCATGTCTACCAATGGATGCCAGCTGGTGCAGGAGCTTGCAAAGGCGCTTGGCCACGCAATCGATCCCTGGGTCGAGATTCTGCTGCAAAGCTTCATCAAAATGTGTGCAGCCACCAAGAACATCGCTGCCCAGAACGGCAACACAACCGTCGAGGCCATCATCTCACACGCAACATACAACAACCGCATAATGCAACATGTTACTTTTGCATCACAAGACAAGAATGTCCAGCCACGAACCCATTCAGCAACCTGGGTAAAGACCTTGATCCGAAAGCACAAGGCGCACATCGAGCACACCGGTGGCTTGGACTCTTTGGAGAAGATTATTCGAAAAGGCGTGACTGATGCCAATCCTAAAGTACGCGAATCATACCGAAGCACGTACTGGACATTTGCCTTGGTGTGGCCTCAGCGAGCAGAAGCCATGTTTGAGACTCTTGAGAAGCGAGAAAAGACCGCCATCGAAAAGGATCCCAACAATCCCAACGCATCCCTCGCGTCATCGCAAAACAGCGCATCATCATTCTCCAAATCAGTTGGTGCCGGAGCTGCACGCAATGCCTTGAAAGAGAAGATTGCCGAACAGCGAAGAGCCAAAATGGCTGCTGCAAAAGGCGTGCCCGAACGGCCCATGTCTGCTGCTGCTACCTACACGCCAGCAAAATCACAGTCTTCCAAGTCTCTGAGTACTAGAACTGCCTCGACTGCCTCGACTGCTTCTTCTGGGCCTGCCCGACCACCTTCAGCTATGTCTAACGAATCCACCAAATCGGCTCTCAAGGGCTCCACCGGCACTGGCTCATTAATGAGCGGAACAGTCCGCCGACCGATCCGGCCACGACCTGAACTCACCAGGCCTGCAACTGCAGATCCATACGCTGTTCGTCGCGCAGGAACAGGAAAGGTAACACCGTCGATGACTCCAGAGAAAACTCCTGCAGCGGCGACCGCGAAGAAGTCTGTTGCGCCGAAAAGCAGTGTGCGACCACGAGCGCAGACTCAAAACAGTCCTAACGTGAGCCCGATACGAAGCAAGTCAAGGCTCGGACAGAGCACGACACTCAACAAGCCAGCCGCCTCTAGGTCTCGACAAGGAAGTCCTGCAGCTAGCCCTGCAAAAGATGAGGACCTGGAATTGACAATCGTCAAGCCATTCGTTCGTTCCCAAAGCCACCATGATCCAGGTACTATTCCTTTCCGGCAAAGGAATGGATTGGACACAAGCCCTCGTGTTGACAATGACGCCATTGATCTAGGCGAGGAAGACAACTTCACGATGGTCATACCAAACCTGGCGCGTCCTACTGCACAACAGTCGCACCAAACACCACCGAAGCCCGCGCCGTCGCCAGGTCGTTTAGCAGCACCAAGCCCTCGCGCATCGGTTCTGAGAAGCCCGAAATCTACTGGCGATATCGGAGGTTTTGGATTCCGCGCATCAACACGCAGCCCACGTCTCCGCTCACCTGATCGCCCAAGCACCCGAGGTACTGATGCACAGGACGAGGTGCAAGTCTTCGAAGATCCCTTTGTGGGTGACGAACCGGCGGTTGAGCACGAGTCCGAGAAGCCAGTACTTGGCGAGCTTCCTATCAATGAGAAGAACATTGAGCGGAGGCCTAGCAACGAGAGCATGGCAAGTGACACGGTCATGGGTAATGCCAACGAAGATCGCCCTCGGGGTCACCACAAGACGACCAGTACTGGAAGCGTGCTGTACGCAGAATCCAAGGATACTCCTAGTGCTGAAACTCTCAAGAACCGACAGTTACTTGCAAGCGGCATTAAAAAGATTGAAGGGCGTACTGTCGAAGCTCATATGTTCCGTCGCATGCAAGACATGATCCGGTCCAACCATGATATCTGGGGCAGGAATGACGAGAATTTTGGACGACTTCTGCTCGCCTGCCTTGACTTCCTCGAGGTTCCAGCCGAAGAGCTCAACACCACGCCAATGAAAGCTGCCAACCTGAAGGTGCAGGCATTGGCCACTATCCGTGCTATGCTGGCTCTGTATCGAAAGGAAACGGCGAAGTACTTCTCTAGAGTTCTTTGCACGGTTCTACAAACGAAAGCTCAATACGAGAACACTTCGCACATCGCCGTCGACCTCGAAACCACGGCGGACGAGATCGTCAAGTATGGACAGACATCTGATTGTTTGAACGCTGTTCTTGGTCTGGTGGAAGATCTTCCAGTATCTACACCCACGTCATCGCCCAATTCTAAGTCGTCCCTCGCCTCGACCACGAGCGCGGGTTCCAGACGCACAGCAACAATGGCTCTCACCACACTCTCCTCCCTCATCGAGATCAGCGGCGCAAAGAACATATCCCTCGCACCCGAACAGACTTCTCGCCTTGGCAAACTCGCTGTACGCTGCATGGACGATCAAGATGCCGATGTGCGCAAGGCCAACATCGACCTCTGCATCGCGCTCCACGAGCGGATTGCTGCTCCCGCTGGTGAGCAGGAGAACGACGACTTCTGGAGAGCAGTTGCAGGTGCTCGCGAACAGCATCTGAATCTGTTGACATACTATCTTGCGAAGCGTAGCAAGGCCTAGGTGGCTGTTCTGCCGTTGCGCGGCGAGAAGTGGTGGATGGAGCAGAGAAGGATTAAGAACTGGATGGAGGTGTA
>AJMS01010090.1:0-13201 GCA_000263175.2 Phaeosphaeriaceae sp. UM 1110
GGAACTAGGTTCCAGCTGCTGCATGCCATCAACGGAACAAGACACAGAATGATCGAGTTCATGTCAATACATCATGCGAATGACACTGCGTTTACCCAAACTTTTGTGATGACTCTCCTGTCGTGTTATATGTGAGGGATGGAGGGAAGAAACATGGTAGACGCGCGACGTTCAGACAAACTTCGACGCGTCTGCATGGATCACCCTGCGCTTTCCTTCAGACGGCTAGTCCGAAGTCCACCAAAAACAACGTCTTGACACGACTACAATCAAGATCCTGCCTATTCCCAAATGACAGATTGGACAGAATTCTTTGTTGCGGTCGTTCTTTTTAATGACTGTGTACTAAATAGCACTTGAGGAATAACTTCAAGCAACTTTGCATAGGAAGTGCGCGTTCTTAAGGACAGCAATTCAATAAGTTAAGACCATGAGCAGGTGCGTCTCATAGATACTTTGCATAGAATAGCCGACTAAACTCCTTCTGGTAAGCAGTCGCAATCTGAATAACCTCTCAGGCACGAGTCAGCAATTTTGTCGTTGCAACTTGCAGGCTAACACGCGTATGTCACATCAAGTTTTATCGATCATGTAGCAGAATCAAAATATTGACAAACATGCATCTCGTGTCATTACTACATGCTTCAAAGAAGGCCACTAAGCCGCAGCCCGGACGAAACGTCCGGCAGACATGCAATCGCGTACCGCAGGGCTTCGGTCGAGAAATCCATCTCAATGCGACATCAAAGAGTACCCTGTTGTTGGGACCGACGTTTCCAACCAAGAAGAAAAGAAAAGTCTGCACCAATCCATGTTTCGCAGCCTCAAGACTTATAATGCAACTCCTCCACGGCGGTGGCGTCTCGTAAACTCCACATCTGACGTTGTTGCGAGCTGGATTGTGCTTCATCTATCTTCCAGGTCAGCTTCTCGTTACGACTGAAAAGGAGGTTCAACGTACTGAAATGGTAGCAAACCGCCGCGAAGACTCCTACGCAAAGGAGCTATTCAGACTTTTGGGCTAGTCGCGGTCGTCAGGGATGAACATGAGCTCGTTGCTGTAGTGCTGCTCAGCCAACTCCAGATCCTCATCAGACATGCCCTCGTACTCGTCAGCGATCTGCTGAGACGGCACGAGGTTGGGGTTGAGGAAGCCCAAGCCGTTGCCGAGGGCACCACCCGATGACTCTGCATGGGAGAATCCGTAACCGTTCACAGGGTAATGGCCGTTGTTGTTGATGAATGGCTGGGAGTGATACTGCTCAGCTACCTGGGAGACCTCGTTGTTGCGCATGTGGTAGTGGTTCTCCTCGTTGTTGGTTGCCTGGAAGTTGTTCTGGCCAGCTGCATGGGTCATGAAGGGGTGAGGTGCTGCAACGTTGCCAAACAAGAAGTTGCGGAAAATAGGGGGAGCTGGAGCATCCTCAAGATCCCACTGATCCCAGGGATTGCTGCCAACCTCATAGAATGAAGCGGGGTCACCCACAGATCGGTGGCGCGGGTTGATGTTGGGAAGACGAGGAAAGGCTAGCATCTCATTCTGTTGGCTTGGTAATGAGTAGATGTGATTGTTGTGAGCACTGTGGCCGGCGGTCATGGGAGGCGGGCGTGCCGGAAGAACGTCTTGGTTGGCTGCGTGACGCTCGAGCCCATGAGATGAACCGGCATTGTTTACCAAGCCGTGGCCCTGACGGCCACTGTGCAAAGGAAAGAACGCGGACAAATTGTTCTCCTGTACAGGGGCCCCCTGGGTAAGGGAGTTCAGGGAATGGTGGTTGCCAGTCATGGGCGGCATTGTTGATGGAAAGCTGTTGAGGTTGGCCGCTGGTATGCCTGCAGCTGCATCAATTGATGCCTCGACGTCCATTGACTCTGTATCACTGTCCGATAGCTCCTCGTTGGCGTCGCTATCGAAATGGAGTGAACCTGCATCGCCTTCATCGTCGGAGTCTAAAACATTGTTGAAGACCTCAACCTCAGGGTTGCCGTAGTTCTGCACAACGTCTCGCTTGCCCCAGCGCTTGAGAGCTTCTTTATCGTCATGTGCATCAGTCAATCGCCGACCATCGTATAGCTTTCGCACCAAGCGACGATAATCGTTGGGGAAGACATATTCTTTGCCAGGATTGGCAGCGGCATACTGAACGCAGCGTGTGAGCATGAAGCCATCTCCCTTGCTGTATGATGGGTGTACAGCAACGTTACGAGCCAAATCAGCGAAGGTAATCGTGTCGGTCTTGATATTCGCCTTCAGAGCAGGATCGGCATAACGGCGGCAGTTGAGCTCGACGCCGTTGAAAGTGAGTTCGTCGCCGTTCCAATGACGCTCATACGTGTAGCCCTTCTTGTGAACAGACATGTTCCAGGCCCCGTTGCCGGTGCCTTCACGCATGGTCTGGCGGATGATGGTGCCACATGAGTTGTCTAGTTACCAAGGTGCCCTAGGTCAGTAATGTCGTATATCATGATTGGTATGACGACTGACCTAAAGCCGGCTTCAATAAGCGACGATGGAAGGTCACGATTTTAGCCAGCTTGCGGTGGTCCAGTCCCGTCTGCACCAAGCGTAGAAGCGGTTCGTAGTTGCGGGTGCCATTTGGGAGGTACGTGAGGAATTCGATGGCAGTAATGCACAGGCCTTGTGGAAGACCAATGTTTACCGATGGTGCTCCACCTGGTCCATTGAATACAGCTTTGGTGTCTCGCCGCGGGCGCGCAGCTGGACCTGACGTGGGAGTCGACATCGTCGTATCTGTTACCGACTATCTTCGCTCGTTAGTGTTTGGCTCATGGGATCGATCCAAATTCCAGGCACCGACCACAAGTTCCAAGTGCTTCAAATGCAAGGTGTCGATGGAAGTGGCTGTGCCGTCTGTCATCTGTGGAATATAGCAAAGGCGGAGAGGATGCACGGTATATATGGGGGCAGGCGCGGGCGCGTCATGCGCGGTTTCGCGGCCTCTTTACCGAGCCGACGCGGTTGGTTGCGGTGCTGGTGAATCGTTGACATGGTTACGCGATGATATCAGTGTTCTAAATAGGAGGCCAAATTGCGGTGGCTATTTCACTCTCGTCAATATGTCCTCGTGCCGCTTTCGCTTGGACAACGTGTCAACCACACCTCAATGTCATGCATATACAGGTCAAGTCTTCTGATTATTCGTACAATCTTGACCTGACCTCTGCTTGCATATCGGAAGGCGTTGCCACAGTCACTCATTCAACGCAGCTGGGGACCATCAGTAGTGCGCCTGTTGCATATGATCTGCTGATGGGGTTCTTGAGAGTATCATGTGATGTGATTGCTGCCAGAATCTGTCCCAGGATATTTTTCTGGAGCTAGAGGGTGCAGACAACTGCATGAGCACAAGTCTCTTCCTTATCGATGGCATCGCGATGCAGGGACGAGTGGGCACAGATTGCATGTTAGGACCCTTTCTCATGGATTCTTATCACGTTCAATGTCGATTTCTATTGATAATATTCACATTGCAAAAAGCATTACGTGTGGGAGAGAACGCGATTGCTTGAGTACAGCAGGTGGGAACATATGCTCCGTCCCAGTCAAGGCCTCCACAAAAGCTAGCGCTGCTTGAACCGACGTCTGAAGTCAAAATAGCATGTAACCTCCTCATGTTCCTCATGTGTAGAAAGAACCAAGCCACGAGATGGGTTTCTCTTCACTCAAGCAGTGGGCGATTTAGGTGTAATCGGTTTCGATGGAATCGATGGGGACATCTCGGTCATAGTCCATGTCACCATCAACGTCCAAACTGCCACTCCAGGTTGTTGACGGTTCTGAAAGCGCAATGTCTTGCTGCTCGCCATCGACCATATCAAACGAAGGTGTCCATTCACCTTGCCAGAGGACTTCCCGAGCATGCTGAGTGAACTCGCTCTGGAGAACTGATGGTGCCTGATACTGGACCACGCCAAGTTCCGCTTGGCCGTGATCCTGTAGTGCGTTGATCTGATCTTGATGAGAAGGAGAAGGGATCGAGCAACTATCCTCAGGTGTAGTTGTCGATTCATCGATGGTAGAAGACTTGTATTGTGCGAGATAGTCCGCAATGACCTCTGCATCGGGGCCAACATCTGCCGATGGAGGAATTTTGTCTTGGTGTATTGTCATCGCACCATTGTCGATAGTGACGAGTGCCTCCCGAGCCGTGTTTAGCTCCTCAATTTTCGCCTTTGCATCGCTGAGAGCTTTGGCTACAGCCGACTTCTTCTCTTCGGTCGCGTCCGCCTGGTCGTCAGCCTCCGCCTTCGTGACCGCGAGGTTTGCCGATAAGCGGAGTTTCTTGTGAGCTTTTCGAGATATATTCCAACGCTGGAAAGACTGCAGGTCTTGGTTGGCGCGAAGGACTGGTTGAGCACCACCCAGCTGATCCGTCAGCCACTGGAAGTCGCGGGGGTAGAGGAGACCTGATTGTGGGTTGTTGAGCGCCCAGATCACACAGCTCGTAAGATCAAGCGCATCATCGCCATCTGGCAAGCGTGTCACGTCGATCGCAAGAGCTTCGAAAGGTATGTTCGCGGTGTTCCTTCCACCCTTGCGCTTTGGATTTAAAGAATCGCCACGGTCCATCTCCATCTCATCGAACGTGAGGTCGTCCTCGTCACGCTGGAAGCACTGGTAGAGTCCACTCTCATGCTTGCCGAATGTCCAGTCCTCGTGACCCCACTCACGCATGGTGTTTTGCAACAAGATACAGGCGGTGTTATTCGACAGTGGATACTTCGGGAATACACGGCACTGGTTGACAATGAAGGTGAATGCCTTGGTGTCCATGCCATGCTGCACCTAAAATTAATCAGAATGTCAGTAACATATCTACTGAATGTTGAATGGGTGGAATAGTAGAGATTTTGCGCCTCGCTCACTTGGCTGATGGTGGCAGACCATCGCGAGCCGAATTGAAATCCTTTTTATCGGAGCATGACTTACCAGGCGATTTAGAGGATCGTGGGATCGCACAGTCTCGGTAAGGAAAACAATCTGTTCGATGGCAGTGACATTGCCCGACTCCGGAAAACGAAGACGACGGGAAGGAAGATTTTTGCCGAAAACGCTTCCGTCATACGAGCGCTTAGACTTGGCCTTGGTGGGAGAGGTCTCTATGGGAGACGCTTTCGAGGGAGAAGCCTTTGTGATCTTGGAGGACTTGGTTTGAGGGCGTAACACCTGATTCAGCTTGACCGCGCGGCGTGTCTTTGGAGAGTTCTTAGACATGGCTCCTGATATCTTTGTGTCAGTACAATGAAAATACGCAGGTCGCAAGGGCAGACGACGGATTGATCGACGCGGCCAGGATGCTTACCGGTTACGCAGATCTGACTTGCAATCGAATCGCATGCACATTAACGAACTGAGCCGGATGTCAAAAAAGGTAATCAAGATCTAGATTTCTGGCGCGAGAGCTAGCAGTCGCGTTTATGGTAACAGTGTAGCGCGCCGACTACCTCAAGATATAGGTCCGTGCTCACAGCCATACTCGATTCAAGTCGCATAAGTCGATCAAAATAATCATTGGCGTACTTCACTCCTGTTGCTCGTACGCCGAGGGCGATGACGTACTTCTTTTTGCGCAGGTGCTCCGACAACCACACGATTCCCCCCCTCCTCCCGTACCAGGCCTAACACATCTCGCTATGCCTGTGACTGAAGAGAGCCGATTTACGAACGTATTGTACGTCCACTGCAGGAGACAATTGATGTGAATTTAGGCAGCTGTACCCGACTTACAGTTTTCGAGTACGAATAGAACTCGAGAGTTCATCCGAAACGAGGAGTACTTGGGGTCCAAACCTGCAATGCATCGTTCATAGTGTGCAATGTCAAATTTTACGCGTTGTTTGGGAGAGAACTACACATATGGACCACTCTTCCCTCCTGTGCTGCAAATAGCAGCTAAGCATTTGTTGCTCCACGCTCCAACGTCATAAATCTTGACCATTTCCCAGATGCATCGATAGTACTGTCCTTGAAGACATTCGTCGGCTGCGTTCGATTGCCAATTAAGGCCAAGGTCTGTATTGCCACAATGATCAAAATACTTCCTTTCCTTTTACTCATTTGGGTCATTGAGCCAGTCTTCATAATTTACACTCCATCTTTACTCCTCGTCAAATTCCACGGTCTCTTCGTCTCTATCATTAATAGCGTTGTCATCCTCTTCCTCCTCTTTGTCGGTCTCGAGAGACTCATCTATCTCAACATCGGCAGTCTCCGAAAGTTCACATTTGGCTTTATATGTGCGTTTATTCTGCTCGTAGTTGTAGTTGCCACCATTGAAGCCCAATGTGTCTCCGAAATGTCCATGGTGTGGCGGCGGCATTTCTGTTGGATCATGCACCAATAGGATCCTTGTCTGTTGCATGTCCCATAATTTGTTCCTCGTTGGTGGTTTATACAAAGGAATGAAGGTTTTATTTGCCGCCATTTCTTCTTCCTCCCTCTCCTCTTCTTCTCGTTCCTGGATCTCTTGAATCCGCTGTGATCTTCGTTCACCAACACGAGGTTCTTTTCGAGGAGACTCTAGTACTTCTTTGAAGAGTAGTGGCTTGGGTTTTGGTGCTGCGACAAGTGGCAGGCCATCTTCGTTGATGAAGAGGTGTTTCCTTGGTCGACCACGTCCTCGCTTGATTGGAGGCGGAGCACTCGCTGAATTTTCTGGATGATCACGGTTCTGCGCTGTTGAGGTCGTCGCTGCTGCGAGCTCTGAAGACAAGCTGTCGGTCTCCTCAGGGGGTCTAATATTGAGATGAGCATTCTCTGGTGCTGCATCCGCATGCTGAAGTTGTTCGCTCATCTTGTTATGATCGTATTATTTGTAGTATTGGAATGGAGAATTGTAGTGTCTCGGATAATCAAAGAGTACTCAGAATGACAACTGTTTGTTCTCAGGTAGCTCATTATATAGCTATTGAACCCGGGCATAGTTACCTGCATATCACGTTACCAGAGTTCAGACACAACCAAATAATGTTCTCTAAATTTTCTCACAGCAGCAAGAGGAACAACCACCAAAAGAGGCCATGTCAATGGATTTAGTGTCGTAGAGGGTCTGTATTTGTGGTAAGACATGTTTACAACCATGGTTTGGTACACACTAGCGCTACTATTTGGTCCATGTATGCGTCGCCAAATGTGGTCTGATGGCGGCACTACGGGTCGTCGCTTCCAGAAAGCCAAAGACACTAAATTTTCCTGTCGACCCAACTTGACGTACTCAGAAAACTTGGAATCGTTAAGGCAATTGGTGATAACAAGACAGGAAATACCAGCAACTGCATCATTAACCCTCTACCGAACCTTGTCTGGGTTTTGGAGCGGAACCTCTCGCGAGGCCATAACCATTCGTGCGCTCCATGATCAACGCAACATGCGTAGGATGCACCGCCCAGCTCATCTCCTTCGCGCTTCCCGATCGCGAGTATCGAATGCAACGCGCTAGCAATGATGTATCGTCTTCAGATGGCTGCGCCAGGCTGCGGAACATCATGATAGATTTTCCTGTCGGCAACAAGGACAGTAGCCAAGCGTTCATCTGCTCTCTGCAACCTTTACCACTATGTTCATTCGGCTCTGAAGCTTTGCCATGCTCATCTGAAGGACATTTGAGAGTTTCCAGAAAGTGTAAGAATGGTAGTACGTTCGTCGGGTCGTAGTTGTTCATGATCGTGAGAAATCCCGTTGCTGGGACCTTTGATGGGACGAAGAAACCTTGTGAATCATGCTTCGTAGGGGAAAAGGAAGACTTTAGCTCAGTACCTATGCCTGTCAGTCGAGCTGAATGTCTGCTCCAAATGTGTTTGGGACCCGTGTGATGTGACTGCTCTGGCATGCCATTACTGCGGAGACGAACAGGCTGTCCTCCTGTGGGCCACGGTCTATCATGAACGGCGATGCGACGATGAAATTTGACATTTCGAAGGAATTGACGTCGATTGTTCTGCGTAACGGTGTTAAAGTCGTGATTCAGAATCATCGTGGGGTGCGGGCTTGGGATGCGCCCATGACTTTGCGATGAGATCGCTTCATTTGACGGAGCTCTGGGGAGAGGGTGCTTGTGTGTATGAACTTGTGATGCTGTTCTGACTGGCCTTATGTCTGCATACATGTTGTTCGGTGTCTGCGCAGTGTCGTAGGATGCAGCACGGGTGGTTTCCAGTGCTCTTACGAAAGCTCTGCTTCGTCGCTGTTCTAGCCTCTGTACCGTTCTCGCTCCAAGCGAAATTTTATTGCACTCTTTTGATCTTATCGCCAGAGCGAGAAGAGTCGCGTAGGATGAGTGCCGGAGCTCCAGGTGCTGTTTGCCACGACATAGCTTGGTAGCTTGCTGTGAAAAACTTTTTGCGTATTAGACAACAGCCTTGTAGTGCTCGAGATAATGATTGTGGGATTGGATTCGAGAATGAAGGTTTGGGGGTGGGTGGCTTTTATGTTTGCCAGAACCAAAAGGCTTGCTTTGATCAAGCACATAATCTTCTTAAATTCGCGAAAATTAGCTGGACCTTCTACCACCATCCGTGGACAGTTTTACAATATCATAATCAAGATCGTTGGAAATGACGTGTTACATATATAATTTTTGTTCCGAAATAATCGCGTTACGCAATGCAGATCCTGTCGAGACTGCTCTCCTTTCCGTTTCTTACTCATGGCTGAGTCCGTATACCACTTTCCCTTCGCATCGAATGCCATGATTGGCTACCCATGAAATACGGAGCTGGGAGAGTTCTCAGCGAGCACTGATGTCGTGCAGCGCGCGAAAATTGTGCTGCGTCAAGCACTTCAAAGTAGTTGCTCCTCAGAGCTGTCGTTCACCGGTGCCCTTTCCAACGGTTCAATATACCGCCATAGCATCCGCCAAGATGACATCCTGCTCTTCCATCATGGATGACACCAAGTCTATGTTCGCCGCCGTTATATCGGTCTCCTCGCCAACGAACTTTGCGAAGTTCATGACGGCACGCGCGCGGTCTTCGGTATACCAATTGACACCCTCGAAGTTCATATATCCCACGCTGTTCCGGCTGCGCAGCAGTTCACGTCCGTACTTATTGGTACGGTAGCCCATTTTCTCGCAATGGAACGGATCGACTCGCCAGTCGATATCCCGTTGCGAATCGCTCTGAGCGAATCGAATATATCGCGCGAGCTCTGTGAAGTCATCCCCATGGGGCGTGGGGAAGTCCCGGAACAAAGAAGGTATTTCTTCTCCTTCAGCTACCACGAGCTGGAGCCAGTGCCGCAACTCTTCAGTGCCTGTATCAGGTGGTAGCGCGCGGTATTTCATTCCATCCGCCCAGAGGTGGTCTTTGGTCCACTTAATGCCTCGCAGTACTGCCAGCCATAGCTCCACAGGTGACAGAGGAGTGGAAGACCTGTGAACTCCACGATTGTTGACAGTCGGAACTGCTCCCTTGGGCGATGATGGATTATCCCCACCAAGAATGTCCAACAGTGGAGAGCTCTCATTCGAAGAGACATCGTCCAGATTCACGACAGGCAAGTCATTGACATCGACATCTTTATGGGGGTCAACGTTCGGGACATCGCCGAAGTCCAGATCAGCATAATTTTGGAAGCGCGCCATCGGGGTGCCCGGCTGAGATGGCGCATCAACATCGTTTCGCCTCTTCTTCGGCGACTGGACTTCACGGACGAGCTCTTCCTCTGCCTTGCGCTTGCCTTGATTCTCGTACTGAATCGGAAGAAACCGCACCGTTCCCTCTGGCACTGGTACTTGCTCGTGGCGAACGATCTTCGCTGGACGGACAGTTTCCTCGACCTCCTCGTTGGCTTGACGCTTTTGTGGTTTGCTCAAGTCAAACGCGGGTTGAGCGGCGGGAGCCTGCGCAAGGCGGTCGTCTATACCCTGACCTGTGACACTGCCGGTCTCCACAGTTAGAGTTCCAGCATCAGATGGGGCGCGGCTGTTCAGCTGCACACCTGGACGGATGTCTCGCTTGACTCGACCTGGGCGAGCCTGCTTCGGTACTGCCGTGGGCCACAATGCAATTTGCGGTGTCGCAGTGGGCGGCATCGCACTGAACGATGATCCTGTGTGAGGATTATGGTTTGGTGCGAATTGGTTCATCACAGCAGGCGAAGGCGTTCCAGAGAACTGCAAACCGGACGACATTGCAGTGGACCGCATCGCCATTGAGGGTGGCGCAACAGGCAGGGCGAGAGGAGGTGCCGGAGCCGATGCTTGTGCTAACTGCAGCTGCAGCGCTGCTATATCACTCGGCGCCCTATACGCCACACTGCCAACAGTCACCCCTGAGTGCACATAGTTATATGCCTCAGTGATCAGCCTCATCAGATCGTAGATCCTCAGCTCCCCCGTGTATTGCCGTAGGAGTCGTACCCAGTCCAGCTGATCACGGAAGCGGATTTCCTTGCGAAGTCCCGTTCGAACCCATTCCAACAAATTCTGGTGTGGGTAAGCAGCTTGCTTCCCCTTGTTCTTGTTGATGGTCTTGAACGTGATCGATTTCACGGCTCGTTGGTTCTCGTCAAGGTCCAAGAGGTGGTTGAGCTTTTTGATGAGCTCATTCTTGTACCACGGGATCAGAAGTGGCTTCTCCTCGTCATAGAGATAATGGGGTTGAGGATCAGCCAAGAAGCCCGTGGTAATCATGTAGTAGACCATTGCGGAGTCTTCTACAGATGTAGGCTCAGGGATCTTGTCTCGAAGGTAGAACTCCCTCGGCAGGCGTGTAAGCTCGGATGGCTTGGGCAAGCGCGTCGCTGGAGGTGGCCGTGGTGGTGTATTCGGGACTACGATGGCATCTATCTCTCGGAACGTCATGATGCGATTCGTTGTAGATGGTCCAGCGGGTGGAGGAATTGGGGCCTGCCGTGCGACCGCCGTGGCAGATTGGGCATGGTGGTAGCCATGCAGAGGGGCCGAGATGGTAGGGTTGATCAACGCATGACCCATGTTCAGTGCATTTGTCTGCGTTGAAGGGCCAGTTCCTGCCACAGGCACCCGAGAGGACCTTTGACCGGTACCGTGTCCTCGGTAGTTCTGGCCAGGTAGTGGTGCACCAGTATGGCCCCTCATGTTTCCAGCCAATGCCATGGTGTTGGTATTGTTGTAGGCCGGGGTCGGTTGCGGCGGTTGGTTTGGGCGCGGTCGATTGTCACTGACAGACTGTGACTGATTGGGGTGCATGTTTGCGTTGGATGCGGTGGAGCCGAATTGGGGTTGCTGGTTGCTCAGGCTCATATCGAATTGGAGTGGAGTTGAGTCTTTAGCTTAGGGAGCGTTGGCTGTGATGAGCAAGTCAGGGAGGAAAGGATATAGAGACTGGCTCCGCAGTAACGCGTGAAGTTTATCATATCCCCTTTGGGTAGCACTTTGAGTCTGTGATTGCGGGCTCACAGTGATGATAGTCAGTCCACGAAGTCTCCATAGTAACCATTGTGAGCACTTTCCCCCTCCCTTAGGGAGTCACGGCATTGTGAATACACATGACCCCTGCGCCCCGCCTCCGGGGCGTGGTAGTTGAGACTATCTTTTGCATAAGCTTAAAAGCGTCACCAAATGAGCTTATAGTAAGGATGAGATACTCCACATCATCAGAGTCTTCCTCTATAAGGTTTTGAACCCTCAAAGTTGGGCCAGTGGGCACGAACATGGAAGGAACCACACTGAAATCGTAAATGTGATACACGAATGATAGAACCTATTTCTTCCATAGAAAAGCATCTCTTCCAGCGCAAAAGCGAGTAGAAGATAATGTCTCATTGCGGCATCTCGGCGTCTTCGTGATCGACATACATGGCTCTACTCCAAGTCTTTCTTGAACAATTTGGGACACTCGAGTCCAACGTTCGAAGTCAAACTATGCCGGTGGTCAAAATAAGCAATGGCTCGAGCACAACGCTATATAGGCTATACATGCCTGTCAAAATGTCAAAGTGACATCTTCATCCGCCATCTTACGCCGGAGCTGCACTATTCGTGGCCCAAATCTGACATGCGTCACGGAGCACACAATGAATTTATCAGACTCATCTCGACGACAAAGAACAACTCCCAACCTGGAAGTCATGGATGATTCCGTCCGGAAAACATTGAAATCCATGTGCTTAGATAGCATAACCATTCCACGTCAGTGTTCTCACATTGATGGTTAAAATCTTGACATGTCTAGCGAAAGGCTGATATGTTGACACGCTACAGTACAGATGTATCTTTTGAAATGAAGTACCACTTGCCCTAATCTTGAATCTTAACACAGAGCGCTTTAACATCATTCAAATCCTTTCTGCCATCAAACACATTACACATCACCTTTCTGCACCAAGAAGTTGAGAGCAATGATAAGGTACTCGACAACACAGTCTCAGCGGCGCCAAACGCGCTGCTCGATGGACCCTGACCACCAGTCTCAAACCAAGACATTGACCATGCCAAAGCTGAGTAAGGCTAGCTGGATCGAGACTCGTAGCCAAATTCAAACATGGTACCACTACGTCCCAGTACCAAGCGTTGGTGCGTCGCGTACTCCCAGCCAAGTTGACTCGACAGCAGCCTGCCATACTCCTACCCTGGGCTCATAATGAATCTGGATGGATACAGTGCCTCAGGACCAGGACTCGTGATCACAATCACTCTCACACATAAACACAGGGCGCATGGTATGAATTGCATATCTATATTTTCGCTTGCCAATTTGAACATTAACGTTATCCAAGCACCTCGATGCTTTCTGATGTGCACCTATTCGCCGATGCTCCCAGTACGCAATGATCTTCCTTGAAGTAATGTAAGGCAATGGTCATGTAGCGGACGATGCCCTGCCGACCTCGCTGCATGCAAAATCGCAAATCAACCCGTCCAAAGCAAGCAAAATAATAGTGAGAAACGAAGCATGCCCCTCCATAGCGTTCTAGCGCTGCCAAGGCTTTCACTTCGAGTTCGCAAACGCAGCCGCGGACGTGACAGCTCGCTGGTCCTCCGCACGTTTGGCTAGCTCCTCCTTCTGCGCCTCAGCAGCATCCTTGACGTCGCGCGGGTACTCCATGTAGAACTGCCAGTGGTTCTTAGCGTAGGCAACAGCGAGAGCAAGCTCCTCAGTCTCATCGTCGGGCATTTGGCGGTTGGCGAGGAGGGTGAACAGGTACTTGTTCGTGCGCTCTCCTCCCTTGCCGTCGACGGGGAAGAAGGTGAGGTAC
>AJMS01010089.1:0-13200 GCA_000263175.2 Phaeosphaeriaceae sp. UM 1110
AGCTATCGTGAGGGACAGCGGGCAGACATACGGAACACATCGCGCTTGTAGAGGCCATCGGCGGCAATAACTGGTGGTCGTTAGGCTTATCTGCACTGTGTCCAGGGGGTAACATGTGGTTGCATGCTCGAGGGCAGACGCACTGGTGATGCGCAGGTTGGGCTGGCCCGCTCCGTCCATGATGCGCGGTGTCTACGGTGTATGCCCCAGTGCTGGGCAGGTCGAGGTCGAGGTGCGGGTGCGGCTCTCAGAGCTCGCAGCGGTCAGGTGGCCGTCTCAATCTGGGAGGTGCGTGATGCGTCCCTTCACCCCAGTTGTTGTTGCTGCGGCGGAGGAGGTGGTGAGCGCCGTGATCGAGGCTGTGCGAACCGGCCTGTGCGCCTTACAAAGGCGGGCGAGCTTCCGAACTGTCCAGTGATGAGGAGCCGCCACACAGGTCCCACAGAGCTGCGATGGCGATGGCGGCTGGCGATGATTAAGATATTATGCAATGTTTTGCAATCCCCTCGACTATGCTATACGGCTGCCCGCCGTAGGCCTACTGTTGGGAACTGTAGCTGGCAGTTGAACGGCTGCGCCTGCGCTTGGCATGCCCCACTACTACAAGTGAACGACGGACCACGCGAGAAACGATTGGGAGGGGCCGATGATGAGAACAGGTACGAAGCAAAGTACGGATGCGGATAGCGAGGTGCAGAGGGCTGTTTGGGCGATGACTGCGAGAATCTGACTTCACCCCTCACTGCAGCATCTTTCCTCGCACACATCACTTGGAAACGTGTTGCTGTAAATAGCGCACGCGTGTCCCACCATTTCATGCTTCAACTCCAACCCAAGGTCAAGCTATCGATGATGTCAAATACGCCGTCCAATCCCAGCCAACCCTGTCGGCGCCAATACCAAACCGCAGCCGCCGATGACATGTCCAGCGTCCTTCCAACGGCCTGACTTTTTGCTTTTCACCTACTTTTACACAAATGTACTCTCCGCCCTCTCTCATCCCGTCTCGAGAGTGCTCCAACGTACCGTTCCCCTTAACCTTGCGGCATCCTGCTCGCATCACCAAACCCATCACACGCACATCCAAAGCTTCTCCTAGCTTGTCCAAGCACACTCGCCACAATTGCCTCGCGCTAAGCCACTCAAACGTCCCCTGTGATCCGGCTCATCCGCTCTAGCCGACTTGGTGTTCTGTCTCTGCCACATGCATACATCAAGTTTTGCTGCGTGATGAACCAAGAACGGCCAACTTCTGATATCCTCTCTAGCTTGCAGTATAGCTCTGAAGTGAAAGGGACATGCCTCAACAATCATATGCTCCTGATGGGATTCATCTATGTCTTGTGTTTCAAAGAATATTAGAAACAGATCTGAAGATGCATTGACGATACGTTGCACCGCCACATTATATACGCGTGTGCGAATCGTATCGACGACAACATCCCTTCAGCTCAGCATGCTGCAAGCTTACATAGCCAACCCCTATTCCGATGCTGTACGACGAGATGAAGTGTCTTCGAAGCCTTTATCGAAATCATGCTCTGCCTCACCAGATATGCACCACAAGATAGCGCACACGAGCCAAAACGACAAGAGTGCCTGACGAACGACAAGTTGCTTTTCTCCATCAAAGACCTAAACAAACTTGTTGAAGAACAAACAGGAAGACTAATTTCCAAATCACTCCGAACCGTCGAAGCGCACGCATCCCTTTTATTCTCAAGTACCGTATCATCGCTCCCTCCTCCCAATTCCGTAGCTATCGTAGGAAAAACATGACGAGGTGAACATGGACCCCAACAACAAACTTCCAACATCCTCAACCTTTTCATACAAAAATTTAATTCGTATTTAAAATCCTCATGGGTGGCCCCCAATGCACAATCACATTCCCATACCCACCTACCCTTCCACAGATAGCTATTTCATTACATCACCATCCCATTCCTCTCCTCGAGCGGAAAAGTTGGCATCGTACCCATCCTCCTCCTCCTGATATCCTCCACGCCTTATCCGTAGTTCCGTACATGCTAGAATCTGCATGTGAAGCATAGCAAACATCAATGCTGGATGGAATATGATGGGAGGATGACGACGTACAAAGTACACATGCCAGCGCAAGTTACTGTTGAAGAAGGAACCGGACTTGTCTCACTTTACTTATCCTTGATATTTATACAAGTCAGGGGCAAGGAAAAAGGACTTTAAATCTTTATCAGGCGTTGTTTATTCGTGATCTAATCGTCTATTCATCTCATCAAATCTGCCTCGCTCGTGCGCTGGCCATGGCTGGGATGTTCGAGGCTCTTGCCTTCCCATCGATATGTTGATATGGTGTGTGTTTGTAGGAATTGCAAGTCCAGCTCACCAAAGTCAAGCTTGCAACGTCAAACGCTCGTATAAAGCTAAGCGTCCACGTGATGACAGGCCAAGGGCCAGATTCGGTTTGGCCGTTTGACAAATGTACATCGAGCGCTAGGAGAGCTTACTCTCTGAAGCTGTCCACTACTCCGATTTGCTCGTAGCCCAATGTAGCTCTTACACTGAGCCATGTCTCGTATGCTCCGAGCTTGAATTCCACTCTCTTGTGCCTACACCAAGCACCTAACCAGGCTAGGAAGTTCCAGGGCAGTAGGACGCTACCTGATAAGTTATCCAGGCTCTCTTCGTATACTGTCCTCGAGGCGTAGCGTGCTAGGATTAGGAAGGTTCGAAGAGGTCCTTGGCGAGTTTGGAGGCCTTCGTCGAGGGATCGAGCTGTATCAACAATTAGCATCGTCATTCCAGATGTGATCACCGGCCATGTCTCTTCGAATTCTATCCAGTGGGGAACCGAAGAATATCGACTTACTCAAATCATTCGTCTTCAAAATTAACAAAATCACTCTTGGCACCCGCCCCAGCAATTCAATTAAGCTCTCCAGCATGCCTTCCCCAAGCGCATCTCCAATGACCTTCTTCTCCTCATTTGTCCTGCTCGTCGTGACACCACTGTTCTTATTTGCAAGCACGGTGTAGTCTCTGCCTGTAATGGCAGAAGCGAAGAGGGGGAAGTGTTCTTCGCCTATCCCCGCAATCTCCCATGCATATCGGCGCATTCCAGATTCGTCGGCGTCCAGGACAGCGAGCCACAGCTTTGCGTAGCTCCGGCGGAGATGTAGCGGAATGTCGCGGTAGAGGCCATGGTCGTATAATATGACGTCAAAGTTCGCTTTACCGGGGCGATTAGGGTTGTGTTTGATAGCGATGTTCCCGCCGTGAGGGTCGCAGTGCAAGGGAGCGTCTTTGCCAAAGATCATCTCATTGAATATCCTTGCCAGCGCAGCGGAGACTTCGTCGCGGTCAATGCCTTGTGCGTCGAGGGTGGCGAGGTCGTCGGGTCGACAGCCGGATACATAGTCCATCACGAGAATGCGGCGCTTGGCCCAGAGAACTTGGGGAATGATGACAGGAGCGTCGGGGACGTGGGAGAAGTACTCGCGCGCCCGCGTTGCGTTCTTACCTTCGAGCGCGAAGTCGAGTTCTTGGGGCAGAGATTGCTCCATCTCGTCGGAGAGCCATGTCAGATCGTATTCAGGGAACCAGTATTTGAGCGTCGAGAAGGAGAAGGTGGTGAGTGCGAGGTCGAGCTTGGCCCACTCGTCCAGCGCCGGGTGTTGGACTTTGACGGCGACTTTCTGGCCTGTGTCTTTGGTGGTAGCAATGTGCACTTGGGCGAGTGACGCAGCGCCAATGGGTCGTTCTGCGAACTCGGAGAAGAAATCGGATATGTCGTGTCCGGTATCTTTCAGAACCATCTCCTGTATCGACTCCCACGACGAGACGGGGCATTTGTCTTGTAGTGGAATGAATGTGTCGCACCACTCGTTTGGCAGCAGATAGTTCATGCTGCTCAAGTGTTGTCCCAACTTTATGAAGATCGAGCCATTCTTCTCCAGGGCGCGGAGGGTTCGTTTGGCGCAGCGTAGGTGGCATGCTTTGAGCTTTTCCTCGTACTCGGGGTCGTCGTCGCGCTTGAGAATGTAGCGGTAGCTGTAGCAATTCTCATTTAGCTGCTGATTCTCGTGTCGTGTCGAGAGGGTACGTACTCGCGAACATTCAAAAATAGCGTCTCAAGTACCCTATAGCTCCTCTTCGTCGCCGTATACGCATGCTTCGCATCATCGCTGACCGCAACTGCCACACCACCCGCTGTGACCACCCCCCCAGCAGCAATCATCAATCTTCTCCTCTTCGTGTTCTTTGGAGTTGCTCTGCCGGCATCTCGAGCTGCCTCACTTGTGTCTGTTGCAAACGTTCTGCCACCTCTTCTGCCGTCCACAAATTTGATTCTCGACTGTGCCAGTGACCGTGAACATGCTCGGCACGTCCATGAGGGATTCGGAATCGCTCCGCCCCTGCGAAGCAGAGGTGACAAGGTGCTGAACGCCGACATCATCGCAATCGCATCGTGACTGCAGGAATTGGAAAGGAAAAGACGCTCAAGCAATCATTGTGTATAGTGAGGCAAGGCCCGTGTGTTGAGCTGCGGGCAGGTGGGCATTGATGTCGTCCGACATTTTCTCGAAGGCACACTAGCGTCATTGGCGTCGCGCGCAGGGCAGACAAGACCCTGGCACGTGCCTGGTCCATTTTCTGCCGGTCGTGGGGGAACTCAATGGGGAAGTGCCGTGTGCCGCAACAACCAAGGCAATAACCGAGAAATGTGTTCATGATGAATGAAACAAATGTATCTCAAATCATGTGATGATTCATTGGATACTATTGCTACTGGTCGTTCTTTAAGACGGCCATTGAAACGCCATGCTTCAAGACGAATACCGCCCACTTATCCTTCCACCGAAACAACAAAGCTTCCTGCTTTTTCGATACGAATCGACATCCAATCCAGTCTAATCTACTCATAAACGCCGTTGACTTCGCCGAAGCGTCCATCTAATCCTCGTAACCTCATTGCAACTCCCCATCAAGCAATTGCAAAAGCGTCACTAGCCAAGGGACACGCTACCTTGTTCGTTTGTCTTCCACCGTACACCATGTGCTGAATGATATTCCATGTGTCTGCAATGTTGCCCTCCACCATTACCCAACACTTCCCCACAATCACATGTCCACAGATTCATTGAAGCACAGCACCCCATTCCCTCTCAGGTAGCCATCCACCCCTTCGGGAGTTCTCTGCCGACGCGGCTGGGTGATAGCCGGTTTCGACTGGTTGCTTCCGTCTTCGGGAGAGTCGGTGATGTCGGTGACAAGGACCAGGCCGGCGGTCTTGATCGACTCGATGAGTGCTGGGGCGAGAGCCTATGCCGCGTTAGAACAGCTCCAAGTGTACGATGCGACATGCTGTACTTACCAGCAAACGAGAGCTGCAAATCAAGCCCATGAAGTTGTTGTCTCGCGCGATCTGAACCGCTTCCTTGACCGAAGTTGTTGTTCGACCGCTGCTTCGAACCACATGGGTGGAGCCAGATGGTGATTGCGTCGTATCAGCGCCGAGTTCATTGCAAAGGAGGACCGGATCTGTGTTTATTGTTAGAAAAGGTCCGGTCATGCGCGTCTGATAACATACAATTCGGTTGCTTCCAGTTCAGCACAGTGCATATATCCTGGTTGAAGGAACTGAACAGTACGCTCCTCAAGGTGCCGTCAATTTCGCCCGCACCCTGCTCTCTAAGCATGCGTGCATGTTCGAATACAACAGTCAGAATCCTGTCCGCGAACTCGTTCATGTCGTGTGTCGGGCCGAGTTTGAGACGCTCTTCCTCCAACCGTGAAGGGAAAAGGACGTGTAGCTCGACATGAATATGCGCCGGGAGCAAGTGCAGTGCTTCTTTCAATGTAATGAATGAAGATGCCAATGCTTGATAGATTGCCGGTATGTCGTTCGAAATCGCATTGCTCAGAGCAGACTTTAGCTGAGCAGCAGTCGAGGCATTCTGGTGGGTGCCAATAGCCGCAAATTGCTCGTACGTGAGGATGTTGACGGGGACTTCAAGTCCTTGATAGTTTATCTTCCACTGGGGATGGAGAACCGGCACACCGTCGGCGGTAAGCTGTACGAACAAGCGAACATACTCCCCAGACAAACTCGAGCCAGTGATGAGCGTGTGTGGTTGCGAATCGAGCTGGCTAGTAGCTTTCCAGTAGGTAGCAAAGTGTGTGATCTCCAGAGGAATGCCGTGGAACGGCTTGACTACTTGAAAATCAAAGGTAGCGCGACCAATGGAACGAAGCCTGGGGTCAAAGAGCTCCAGATGCCACCGACCACTGCTCTTTGACCGATCTGTGAAGACCTTGGAAGAGGCAACACTGCGCGCGATAACCTTGGATCCTATCGTTGGGTAGATGTCAAAGTCTATTGAGAACGTGTCGATATTCTCGATCTGGAACGAGATGACCTTGAACTCGTCCTGGATTGGCAGAAGTATATTCCTCGGTATCAAATCCGAGCTCTTCGAAGATATCGTGAGCCTTGCGGCTGGGTATTTCTGCTCATCGTAGAAGCGAATCGCGTCTTTGCCAACTTTCTCGAAATTGATGACCACAAACGTCTTTGTGTCCAAGAAGTTGTGTCCGTACCTCCTGAACGGTATTATCGGCGGTGGGAGGATGAACTCGGGAATGCCTTCGATGTCACCCTCGAATTCGAGCGGGGCGGGCATGGAACTCGACATGCTCTGAGACGGTATTTGAGGGGAGACCTGCTTTTGTGTCATCAAGCCGACGCCGTGTCCTACAGAAGCCAAGAGCCTCATGCACTCCAGATGACCTTCCCACGTCGCGTAGTACATGGCCGATAAACTCTTCTCATCGACGATATCCACGTCAACCCCACACTGAAGCAAGGTCTGGAGGCATTCGACATGGCCCTCGCTTGCGGAGTGGAAGAGTGGTGTCCACTGGTATAGCTTGTCAGGTTGGTTGAGGTTGGCACCATATTTTTGCAGCATGAGCAGCATCCCGGGCGTCTTGCCAGATCGTGCCACAAGATGTTGTGGATAGAGGCCTTCCGCATCAGGTAGCATCTCGGCAGAGCGCTGGAGGAGCAACTCCAAAACCTCCAGCGACGCATACTGACATGCAAGGTTCAAAGGAACATGCTCTCCTGGCCCAAGGCGCGTGATGTCAGCGCCATTCGCCAGCAGTAGCTGCACGCATTCGAGCTTCGAGTGTACAATGGCGTGTATGAGCGGTGTGAAGCTGTCTTGGTCGCGGAAGTTGACGGTATCAGGCGCGGCTTTGATCAACTCTTGTACCAAATCTACGTGCCCATGCATACAAGCATAGTGCAAGGGTAACCGCCCATACACATCTGTCGTGTGTACATTGACGTCATTGGAAAGGCCGAGGCGGAGAACTTCAAGGCGCCCCTTGATGGCAGCTTTGTGTAGACAGTTGCGCTCGTTGATCTCGTCCTCTTGTTTGAGGTTGACCAGCTGCGAGTCGAGGAGAAGTTTCAGGGCCGCTTCTGGGGCTTCGGAAACGGTGCTGAGAAATGCTCGCGAGATGTGTTCGCGTGCATCAGGAAGGGTTGAGAGACGCGTCAGACATTCCTCGATCTTGCTGGAGTTGGCTGTGTTGATTGCTTGGATGAACTGATTGTCGAGCTCGGCGCGCGCCTCGAACGCAGGCTCGGAAGCCCGAGGCTCAGCAGCTGCAGGCGTCGCCTGCATTCCTTCGCCCTCGGCCCATCCTGAGAAGTCGAGGATGGCTTGCGTGGCTTGGTCGGATAGAGTGCTGATGACTTCGCGGTTGAAACATGGCTGGACTTCGACTGCTCTCGAGAGGTAGAGCTGTTTTTCTCTTGACTGGCACCAAATCAGCCGATGTCAACGAGTGCGCAGGGAGATGACGGCGTACTTTGGAAGTTTTGTCCCACTACAGACGTCAGTACAACGTGATTAGACGAAATAGGGGTGGTGTCAAACCTTCTTGAGGATCTTTGAGAACGCCGTTTCGTTCACCTCGACAAATTGCTGAGTCAGGTTAGCTTGGACGATCCCCTGGTGCATGCGAGCCAATCACCTCCAGCTTGTTAAGGTCCATGCTAAACTGTTTTAGTCCTTCTTCGAGGGCAATGTACCGCGAAGATGTTTTCGAAACAGACTGGGGATGTTGTTGCATGACTCTCTTTTTGTCAAGGAGTGTAGTCAGGCGAAGGCGCAGCTGAGGTTACTGTGAGCACTTTGCAGCCATACAGATTCTGTCACCATACCTCAGCCTCTTTCTGCAGGTAGAACGTATTGACCTTTTCTAGCTCACGTTCCTATTTCTTGGGTGAGGCAATGCACGTGCATACTGATCATGAAGCATACCACTCGAAAGAAGAAAGTGGCCTTGTTCGCCTGAAGAGAAGTCTGAGGATCCAGTGATTCCGCTCCATGACCAATGTCGCCGAGTGGAGGAATAACAGGCGTAGCACTGAGCTTCTTGATGAGCTACAAACCATTAGTTCTCTGTTCGCACCGGATGAATGCAGAAACGGCACCTTTTTGAGCGCCTTATAGTCGACGAAGCTGGCGGCATATTCTGGAATGTCCAGTTGCCGCTTCTGAATATGCTTGCCGAACTTCCTGGAGAAGCGTGCTGAGTCAGTCGAGTCTTCTTTGGATGCGAGACTGGTCGAGGAGGCCGTCTTCCTCAACACCACGAGTGGGCGGGGTTGCAGGCTCTCCATAGAGAAGCAAGACGTACATTGTGCTAGTAATAGGAAGAAACTCTTTTGCGGTGTCTTCGGGGCCTTGACGGCAATGCGCAGTGATGCACAAGCGACAGATCCTGGTCCGCCTCGTTATGCAGACCTAACCATACACAAGGGGCGATGACAGGTGTGCGGTCGTCAGCAGACGCCTATTCGGCAGTGGATCGGAAAAAAAAGTAACAAAGCAAGGTGAGGCTCCTTGAGCGCAGGTCTGAGAATGGACGTGCGTCAGTGGTAGAAGAGTCAAGAAGTGAAGTCACTCCCCAAGCGCCGCAGGGACCTGCCTTCTCGCGCTGGACCACCGGTGCTGTGGCTCGCGTTGAATGCGCCAGGCAAATAAATTAGCAGAGATTTGCAAGCTGTCGAGTGAGGGGCAGGGTGGTGCTCTGCTGCCGACGGCTCATTGCGAGAGGACCACGAGACTATGCATACTGGCTGTGGAGAGCTGTGGCCATGTCGTTGAGAGGTTGTAGCAAGCCAGCGAATCAGAGATGGATGAACGCCCACGCGTTTGCTAGGACCCCAGCGCACTGTTAGGTCGCTAGGCGTGAGCAGGGAGCCAGGGGCAGAAGAGCACTCGAGTGGATACTTTGCCGAACCTTAGGCACGACCTTGGACGTCTGATG
The DNA here is from genome assembly GCA_000263175.2 of Phaeosphaeriaceae sp. UM 1110. Lineage (NCBI taxonomy): Eukaryota > Fungi > Ascomycota > Dothideomycetes > Pleosporales > Phaeosphaeriaceae > Phaeosphaeriaceae sp. UM 1110. The sequence continues at coordinate 9,331 of AJMS01010089.1, forward strand.
AAGGCTGAAAACCCGGCCAATCGACGAATCTGTCACTTACGTAAGGCCTGCGCTAGCCGATCCGGGCATCTTAACCGGGCGGAATGGACCGCACGCATACTGTTACAACACCAGCACCACAACCGCTAGACGCGCAGGGTCCCATTGGGTTTGACTACTTTTCACTGCGTAATATGCCTGTGGCTGGTCATGGATCGATCGAGAGCTCTGCTCATATCTTTCGCGCGTGGACCAGGCAGGATATCTCCGGCTCGTCATCCTGCAGCTGCTGGCACAGACAATCCTGCATCAGGTATGGGATGGGACGGCCCGGAGAGGTCGCATGTGCATCTCTACCGTAACCTTGGACGTGTCTGTCCAGACGTCATAACGTATGCCAAGATTACTTCACGGCAACTGCGGCATTCAGATATACATGAAGCTTCTATTTCTTTGCCTTCGAGGCACTGTCGACAGCATGCTCGTGTGCCTGCAACAAACACCACCTATTCTTTTTGTTCTGCAAACCAAGCCAGACTGACTCGATGAATGCAAGTCATGCAGCAATGCATGACATGTGCGTGGAAAAGGTCTATGGGGTATTAGACCGCTTGAAAGAAACCAAGTACTTAGGCTGAAATCACAATGCGCAACGGATGCAGCCTTCCTATCACCACCGCTGCGCTGCTCTTACGGCTCTGCCGCATCAAAGGCCATAGAAGTCCCACCCGTCGAGGTCAGCTGACCGTCTACAGTGGGATGGCTCGTCGGTTGTGATGATCTTCTGCAGATCGAAGGGCGTGCGCGTAGCCACGTTCGCGTCCAACTCAACGTTCAGTCACAACTCATCGTCATCCATCTCTGACGGCTTGAGCAGACCACCGACCTTCATGGCCCTCTCGCGCTCCTCTTCCTTCGCCTTGGACGCGGCTTGCTCACGCTCTTCTGCAAAGAGCTCGGCATTGTCACCAGAGAACTCCTTGAGAGAGATAAGGAAGTCACGAAGAATGACCTTGAACCTGTTAAGATCAGAGTTGGTGGCGAAGAGACCGTCGATGAATGACGCAATTTGGGCACTGCAACCGTCAGCACAGGTAGGCGATCTATGATTCAGCACTTACGTCTGGAGGTTGGGGAAGGCGGTGGCCAGCAGGTTGCCAACAAAGTTACGCAGAAACTCCCGGTTTGGTGTACCTGCCGGCGCCATGTCCGGCGATGTGTAAATTGGTCCCTGGAGCTTGTCGGAGTCGACGAGCCAGAACATCTTGGCTAGCAGCATTGACTGCGACTTGAATCCAGCCTTGTGGTCGCTGTCGGTGACGACGAAGAACACGTCCTGCAGGATGGTGGTGAAGAAGGTCTGGAAGAAAGCATTACAAGTCTGTGCATCGGTGTCGGCCATGTTGGAGACCAGCTCGAAGCACATGGAGAGACCTGCGCTCTCGACTTCGCGGTTGTCGTGCTTGCTTGCCCACATACAAGAGTCAATAACAAACTTGAATGACCGGGCGTCCAGTCGCAAGAGTGCAGGGAAGCATCGCAGGTTGATTGTTCGCAGAAGTTTAAAGAACTCGACACGGTGTTCGGGGTACTCGGAGAAATCCTTGTTGATCATTTCCAGGGTGCATTCGAACACGCTGTCCATGATGTTGATGATCTGGTCTTCCATCATGCTCTGCGAGAAGTCAGCATTCGATTCATTGTCGGCTGAGCGAGTCCAACCATCTGTTCGGCCATGTGTTTGCTCAGATTGGGGCGCCAACGTACATGTAGCTTATTGACGATTGTTGTCATCACGTTCAACACTTCTGCCTCACGCGCATCAGGAACGTTGTTCTTGTAGTCAACAAGGACAGCTTCCAACAACTTCGGAACAATGTTGTTGTGGATCATCTCGAGATCGTCGGCCTTCTCCACGTATGTGTTGATGAGCTTAAGAATCTCCTTCTTGATTGTCCGCAGGCCGCGGACTTTGGGCATTTTCGTTGCGATGTTACCTGGATGTGTCAGTACAAGCAGACTTGGAAGAAGATGTTGGAAACGCACCTTCGCGCTGGACCGCCTCGTCAATGAGCTGGGAGCTTGCGCGATACATGGTAAGCATGTCGAAGTATATTCGACCAATTTGTGGATAGAAATAAGACCCTATTGAGCCACATGCGGCAACGTTGGTCTTCATGATGTTGCCCACAATCTTGATGATTTCAGAGTCTTGGAGACAAGCAGGATTTTGGTTAGCTTGAGCAATGATGTTGTCCCAAGCCGAGTTCGGCAATGCCATCAGGTCGTGGATCAAGCGTTCTTGCATGCTCTTCTGTCCCTGAGCGCTGATCATGTAACCGCAGGCCTCGTAAAAAGTGTGCACCTGTTGTGGCGACAAATCGGCCGTAATCTTTCGCAGGTTTCGGACAATCTCGTCGATGAACGGCTCGCTCTCGCCTGGCTGGAGCGCAACAAAATGTCGGCGACACTTGTTTGCAATCTTGATGAATGTGTCGCAAGCCATGTCTTGAACTCCCTCGTGCGTCTCGTGCATGAACTCGAAAAGCTTGTTCACAACAGTCTTGAGGAACTTCCAGTGCGCCTTGAGGAAGCGCGGATATTGGCCGACGATGTACATGATATTACTGGCCACGACGGCTTTGTTGTCTTTACCACGCTTCATCTCGGTCAGGCCTAACAGGTCCTTGATGACTGTGACCAGGAATCGCTTCTCGGTCTCCTCGTTCATGGCACCTGAAATGGATCCGATGGCCCAGCAAAGGGTATTGCAGTTGGCCCATGACCACTCGGAGCCGTCGACCTGACGCGCTAGCTTTTCGGACATGATTTGCTCGGTATCGTTAACATCAAGATGGGTAAGGAAGACCAAGCACTCGCGAGTAGACTTGTACAACTGGATGGTGTCGCTCTCCTTGACGAACTCGCGAACAATCTCACCCTCATCGTTCTCGACAATCAAAACCTCCTCAGGTCGGACCATCTTCTCGATCATGACTGTGCGCAAGTTGGACAAGATCTCAGTGTACTTATTCTTACGAAGCGGATAGTTGGCCATCGAGTTGGAGTCGCGAGCGCCAGTGGAGGCGATGCCCATGTTGAGGAGAGGGTTCATGTCGGTTATTGGGAGGGATTGCATCTCATCGTAAAGCTCGGAGACAAGCTTGGTCCAGTATTCCAGGCAGATCTTGAACACCTCGCGATCGTCGATCTGACTTATCCGAATCAAGTAGAAATGACCATGTGTGAGGAAGTCCCTGTTCATCAAATTTTCGATGACATTGAGGTGCATGGTGAAGAAGTTGGTGAGGAACAGCGCCAGGTTGAGCACAAATTCCTGGTCCCTGCCATTACTCGATGCGTATGTGCTCTTCAAGTCTAAAGATAGCGGTATGATCTTAGAGATGGCTGTGAGGGTTTCTGTGAACATGGAGACGAGCTTATCGTCGTATGCGGGCTCGGTGTGCAGGCCTGCGATTTCTGTCAAGCACTTGAGAGTGATATTGCGGAAGTCGGGGACTTCGAGGAAGCGGCTTCGGAGGGTCTCGATAAGGCTCTGGCCGCTGGGAGGGGTTTCGAAGATGTAGCCCAAAGGAATCCAGTTCAAGAAGCGCAAGAGCGTCTCAAGGGTGGCCTTGATCAACGAGGCCTCGGTGGCTGTGCGGAGCACTTCCGAACACAGCTGGTAGATGGACGTGAACTCATCGCACATGCTCTGCTTGAGCTCTCTTCGCTTGGAAGAGGTCATCTGCTCCTCTGAGTAGTCAAACACCTCTTCGGAAAGCAGGCGCAGAATAACCATGTTGTTCTCGCATATGCCGAGGCTGCTGTGGCAGGACGAGATGATCTCGTTGATGAAAGTCGGCCAATTGTGGGGCCATTCTTGCTTGA